>JAQZBX010059182.1:0-17567 GCA_029593785.1 Cabassous unicinctus | reverse complement strand
TTTTTTTTTTTTTCAGAATTGTACTGCTGATTTTCAGTTCTGATTATTTTCAAGTGCTTCTATATAAAAGAAAGTCTTCCACCCAACATGACACACCACAAAAATTAAGTGTTTTAGATACAAATGATTGTATATGGCAATATCTGAAGAAACCCACAGGAGAAAACAAAACATCTGTGGAAGAAAATACCCAGGAATGTACTTTTTTCCCCAAGATATTTCATATGTATGAAAGCAATCTTTCCCTATCCATATTGAATTAGCAGACCCATCACTTCAATTACTCTTCACAGATTCTACATAATCTAGGTAATAAATCAGATCATTACATAAGATGAACAAAGCAATGTCACATGTACTGCAACAAATGAAGGGGAAAGTGAGATTATGCGGGCTGATTTTACACAAAGCACTCACTAAAGTTAAACCCAACCAAAACAATACGAGGAAGAGTTCAAATTTCCAAATTTCTAACTTTCCAGATTTCATTCCACTTTTCTAATGACAAGCTAGCGCTTTAAAGTGTAAAATCACGAGGTTATTTATTTCCACTGGAACTTTTTGATTTCCTCACAAATCTTACTGCTGCAGACTCTATACCATGCCAAAGAGAAGACTGTTTTCTCCACCCCACTCACATTGTGAAACTCCACTGCAGACCCTCTCTCAGCCGTGGAGCATACAATGACAGTCAAGGCTCTCCTGAACTTGGTGAGAGAATCTGCCAATACACAGGGCAAGGACGGCAGAGTCAAGCAGTGTTTGATATTAAAGCGCCCCATCAATCAAACAAGTATAGCTAAAGATTTTTAAGACAGCAAAGCCAGTCTTCCCTTTAGACTCCAAAATTTTTACACAACTCTGAAAAACAAAGAAAAGAGGTACTGAAGCTAGCATAAAAATATTTTTTATTCAGTGTTTATTTGTCAAATACCAACCGTTTTTTCTTACATTCTTTTCTGTTTCTGATCTTTGGAAAAACCACATCAGTATCAAATGTCACTTAGCTCTTATTCAAACAGAAGAAAGCAGACACAGCGGCTGCACCAATGACTTAGCTGACCTAGGCTCTCAGTAAAAACAAACCTCTATAAATCACCAGATGTAAGCAATTGGGTAGTGATCATTTTAATTAATTGAACAGCCTTCCTGAAATTTACTGTATAATTTCAACCCTCTCAACACCTTTCCCAGAAGCAACCAACAATGGTAGTTTTTCTTGGGTTGTTTAGAGAAGAAAAACATTTTTAACTTCAGAGACTTAAATACATTTTAAAACTATTCGAGATTAAGGTGGTAAGCTACTTAATTTTAGAATTCAAACCATGTGCATGCTAAATGCTATTTTTAAAAGATGAAGGCCAAAACCTACCTTCTATGCATGAATACAAACATGTCATCTGCTTAAAAAATACAGAAAAATTAACACAATTTTATTTGAAAACTCGTATGTGCAACATAACAGGCAATGATATTTCTGATTTGAATCACATATTTAACGTTAAGGGTTAAGGCCATATTTTGAGTTGATGCTTCTGAACTCTGACTTCCACTGCAGGCAGCACATGCAAGAGGACCCTCCAAAGGCTTATTACCAACTCCTACTTTTCATTACAAAACAAATCTGGTCAAGCTCCACTAGAACTACGCAATATGTAAACCACAGATCCTAGGCCAACCATGAGTAATACCAGAAGTCCTAGCCTATAGAATGCAATCACATATGTGTCTCTGTAGAGTGAAGGTGACTTCTCTGAAGCTTGGAAATGCAATGACAGCAAAGTTTGAAACAGGATGATACAGTTAGAGGCTGGTAAACAAGTCATTACCAAACGATTTAAAGAACCTTCTCCATCATACCCTGAAGGAAGGATTCAAAATTGCTTGCAATAACTACTCTTTCCCTTCCAGAACTGCTATTCACAGTCCCTGAAAACATATATGTGAAATTCAGCTAATATTCACTTACAAGGAGAGAAGTGTAATGTTTGCCGAGACTGGCCCCAGATCTGGAATGGTCTCCAATTCATTGTTGTTCAGTTTTCTACAAATGCCAAAAAAGGAAAAAAAGCTGATTAGGTAATAGAAGTGACAACTTTATAAATTTATGTAAAGGTATCTCCCAAATAGAAAGCTTTAAATTTATTTATTTATAGTCCAAATGTTCTTTACAGTTAAATCTTGTGATGGGTAACATTTTATTCAAACCTCAAATAGAAAACAAATAAGACTCACACTTCTCGAAGGCTTTGAAGGTGGCTAATGGAACTTGCCTTGATGAAAGACAATCTGTTGTGACTTAAGTCCCTATGAGAAAACAAAATTAAAATTAAGTAGTTTCTAAAATTCACTAATAGTGCTTAATGATATGCAAGGCAGACAGGGCTTATGAGGTATCTCTATCAGCACTAATGACAACATAAGAAATCAGTTGTCCATCCTGTCCATAAATTAGATGGTAACAAGCATGCCACACTCAAAAATACAAACTTAGAACAAAATTAGTTTAGGAGGCTGGCAGATTCAAATGCTTTAAGCCCACAAACGTTTTAAGAGATGTTTTTTGGCACGGGGTGAACAGATCTTTTGTGAACTGGTTGTTTTGCTTTACCCTCCCCATCCCCATTCCATCTCCCCACTCCCAACTTGATATGATGAAGTCATGGCTTATGAAAAGTGGCTAATTAAGCAGGTTGCTAAAACTGAAGCCTCTCAAGAAATCTTTTTATCATCACAAAATTAAGCATCAGTGTCCTTATTATATATAGTCAAAACAGAAATTGCTTTTCACACAGATTTGTTTCTCTGGGTCAAGGCACCAAACTATTTACAGTATCAGTCTCTGAGTGTGTATATGAGTGAGTGCATGTGTGTGTGTTTGATTATTGGAAAGTGTAGAAAACATTTTTAATTCCCAAATCTCAATATTTGGTAATATAACAAATAACTTAAACCACATCAGCCACCTAACAAAGCTAAACAGACTGTAAAGAAACCTGAACAGGCTTCTTCTCAATCATCAAAATAAATTCAATCTACCTTAGTAACAATTTCCATAGGACATTGTTACTATTCAAAAAAAAAAAAAGGAAAAGAAACTTCCTATATACACAATACCCTAGGCTAGGAAGTCACCTCAGCATTTAAGATTCAAAATATGAAACAGAATTCGGCAAATACGCTTGGTTATATTCCCTGTACGTGTCACAGCACTGAATATGCGCCTTCAAAATGGTGTAAAGAAAACGAAATGGCTGAAAAGCTACTGAACCCCAGTCTAACAGTATGGCTTAAAGCTCCCCATGAAATGAGGTTAACCAGCCCTTACTAAATTAATTCTTTCAGTGTTTAAGAATGAAGATTAACTGTCCAGAATACCAAAGCAGATTGGGGAAAAGCATGAATCATTTGTTATATGCATTTAGTATGTTAAAAAAGAAAAAACAGAAATCACATCCAGAGAAGCACCCATGTTACTTAGTGCACATCCAATAGTTAACAATGAGAAATCAAAGATCCTTTCAGTCTTTGCATTTTCAGAGAGAGAATAAACCTGGATTTCTCTATTTCACCTAAAAAAAAAAAGTCTGCAAAGGTTTGATTTGAAACACGTTTGCCTACAGACCTACCAGACAGTAACAGACATGAGTAGATTTGTTCTGGTAGAGTTCTAACATGAAAAAAATCTGGCACAGTCTTTAAACTATAAAAACGCTGCAATTACAACCACTGCTGTGCTTGCTCACCACGCTGGAGCCAGACACTTTCCCTCACAGCCCAGCTCACGTCCATCTGGAGTTCATCAAGGAAACCGTGAGCCCAACAGCTCACGTTGGGTTTCAAACAAAACCTGTGTGCTTTTAGCACCACAGACAGTCACAGATTTCCCACATGGTTTAAAAAAAAAACAACCAAGGAAAAGAGTCCTTCACCTGGGAGGTAAGCCTGAGTCAACAGAAAGCCTCATTTGGGCCCACCTGACTAGCATTAAACTGTGTCCGCTATTGTTTCAAGTTTTAAAGGGAGAGCAGGAGCCAATCTGGGCATTTATGTTTAATTCAGGTGATTTTTTTTTTAATTAAAAAATTAAAACCACACTCTTCACTTCATTTTAAGATTTCATAAGGCAATCCTGTGAGAAATGAGACTGCGTGCTTTTTTTTCCACCAGGAACTGGATGAGATTCCCAAGAGACTTTTTATATGAGAAACTCCCTTTGGAGAACAGTGCACATGCTGGAGGATCAGTTATTTCTGATCCAGAAGCAGGCGCTGGCAATCTGAAATATTTCTGTTATTGTAACACACTTCCATTCCTGACTTTTCTGTACTATTAAAACCACATTATATGTGGGGGAGAAAAAAAAAATCACCCATGTGACTTTTACTGCTAAATACTTAAAGCCATGAAATTTTTAATGTACCTAAATTTAGATTTAACACAGTTTGCATTTCAGAAATGATTACTTTCCAGTTAAAGGATGTCACATTTTCCAAATCATCCCTATACTGTTTTTATAGTGACACCATTAAAAACAGATTCAAGTTATACAATGCCATTGTTTTCTTAAACCCGTAAGTTCATAAAACATTCAATGGGGAAGGCAGATTTTTCAATTTTAGATTTCCATTAATAAACATCCTTCCCAGGAAACTTAAAAAAAAGATTATAGCGAGGTTAATAATGGAAATAGGAAGGTGGTGAGGTTGAGAGGTGTTAACTATTTGCCCAGAACTCAGCTGACCAACTACTTGAAATCCCTCTTCCTACATTTTAGCAAGCGAATTAATATATGTGAAAATAATTCATTTACAATTTTTGGTTCTAGTTATCATTTTCTTCCTTTTAGCATCTGGGAACCTGACTTCCAAGTGAAATTTTAAAATGCAAATCCAACACAGCTTTTTAATCAATCCCACTGGGACCTGCAGAGCTGCTAATTCAGCAGAAATCTGGAAGGCTAAAAAACAAAAAGCCAAGCTGTAGCTGTTTTAAGACGCTGATCCAAAGTGACTCATAAATCAGCTTGCTATGTTCAAGTTTTAGTCTGGAAAATATAGAAAAACAGCTGTGAAAACCATAAGGACTATTACCTCCCACCCCACCCCCAATTCTGGTACAGACCAGAGGATTTATAATAGGCCAACGCTAAAGAAGTCACACCAGCAGAAACTACCTTTCAGACTTTCGCCTGAGCCCTGTTAAGAACTCAAACACTGCTAGGTGATAAGCTAAATAATTCTGAAATCTAGTGAGAATTTTAATAATACTTGAAGATCTGATTGACAACTGGACAACTTTTCCCAATTTTGGCTAAGTAATGTATACTCCAATACGCATTCGTTAGGTTCTTCCTAAGCACAAATTCTAGGTGCGAGCTCAAGTGTACCTTTAAAGGCAGCTGTAAGCAATGATTCTTGAAAGAGTCATTGTTTCAAGAGTCACTTTCATTAAGTATGAGTGGTTATTTTTTGAATGGAAAACAAAGTACAGTATCATCATCATCATCATCATCATCTTACAGCTCAAACTATTCTACTTTCCCCAAGTACAACTCCTATGGGAACAAATTACAGCTGAATAAAGTGGAAAAAAAATACATGTCCACGTAAAATAAAGAGATTAATTTTTTACTTGCAAATGCAACAAGTGGTAAAACTAATGAAAAATATAGGCATTAACCTTTTTCTGAACAGTGCTCTCATAAACTAATGCAAAGACAAACTTTAATTACCTATGGAAAAAGAAGTTAAAAACAATATGCACTTTTCTACCTATTTTTGAACCCTGAAACAAAGAGTCAACTTAAAAGCTTTTCTATATGTAAAGTTTAAGTAGCAGCTATCTTACCCCTCTGTTGCTAATACCAAGTAAGAGGGAAGGTAAAACACAATTCCACGTATTTTTCTGCGCTTTTAAAAGATCAGGAGTCTCTTCTCTGAAGCTTTAGGCACAAACAAAAGATACTTGCAATAAAAGAACTCAGACCACATGGTCTGGTGACACCTACAAAGATGGTTAAAAGTCACAGAAGCACAAGAATGACAGAGCTGTCCAATGAATGATCACAGTGGGGCTTCTGACAACAGACCCAGTGCTTATTTATACAAGTGGAACTTATTTTCACATACATTTAAGGAATGTGGACTTGCATTGAGACAATTTACTGCTGGCGGAAATGTAATTAAAGACTGTGCTAACCAAATAAACTGTAATTTGTTTTTAGTGTGCCACCAAATTATCTGCAAAACAAAATCCTAATTAGGTCAGCTACTTTTAAGGCAATGTTTAAATAGGTATCGGACACTTTTTGGTTTAACTCAACTTCTAATCAAGAGCAATGCAGTTATTTTTTAAAGACATTTAAGCACACACACAAAAATATATTGCAAACTAGCATATCCAATAGGCCACCTGACATGGCGAAATTACTGATTATAAATTAGATCCAGTGAATGATACAAGCATATCAAAATACATCCCAAGAAGCACTATATTCACTTTCTTTTTTTATCCCTGTAGAATTCATAGGTGTTCACCCCCAGTCTTTCAAATGTTCAGTTCCATATGTTGTCAATAGAGCCATTCACATTTCATGAATAAGGCAGCGTGACCTCCACAAGAGGCAATTGAACAGAATTAGCCACAACTAATTGAAAGTCTTCCTGCTTTAGGTTAAAGCTTCTTATCTCCTTCTTCAATTGTAATAAAAACAACTAAAGACATCTTTATGATAAGAGAGAAAATATCAATCCAATATTCTTTTTTTCTATTAAACTAAGGTTTATTAAGAACCTACAAAACTAAACTGTTGACAGCTTAGCATTCACAATTAAAGAGTGTTAGATTAGCATGATTTAAAACACAATTTCTGAAACTACCTAACCAAACCTTCTACTACTTTTAGGATGGCCTATTAGAAGTAAGAACTTAGAATTACCATTGCAATTCTGCTAGGCCCAAATTTAATGATGAAAGATAAGCCGCATTTTATTTTTTTTAAACTAAAAACCTTAAAAAAATAAGTTTTGAAACTGTTTGCGTTTTACAGAGTCCTCCAATTTAAAAAGAAAAAAAAAGTTAGGTACTGAGAGGCAATAAGGAGAGAGATGAAATTTGGAAAAAAAATCAGCATTTCCAACTAAGCTACATTTTTGTGCTTATTCTTCAACGCAGTTGGCAGTGATTTCAGGCTTTCCTACTTCACAGCTAGAATCCAAAAACTTGCATAACAGCACCCAGCACTCTCCCCCAAACTTTCCCGGTATGCTTAGGAACTACAGAAATCACTGCCTTGGTTCTGAGAAATCTAGTTCCTTCCCTTCTATACCTATTGATCAAACCGTGTTGCCAACTTCTTATAGAAACGAGGATGTGAGTTATAATTTGGTCACAGGGAAGCAGGGGAAGGAACCTAGAGATCCCCTAATGCGAAATTAAGCACAGGGGAAAGAACAACAAAAGGATGTCTACCACAGCTTGAAGTGGTCAAACTCTGTCGGGGGAGGGGGGCGGGAGGCTCCCCAAATTAGAGGGATGCATTCACTCACAGGCTGTGAAGAGGGGCAGGGATCGCAAACTCGGGAGAGAGAACTGCAAACTCTGGCGGTCTATAGGTTGCTGCCTCTCCTGCCTCCGCCAGGCAGGATTGCTACCTAGCCTTCGCAAGGCACCCGGGGTCTAAGGCCCAAGACCGCTCCTTTTCCATCCCTACGAAGCGCAGCTCACGGCCTGGGCCAGGAGTGGATGCCCTGGTGTACGGTGGTGCTCACCGTGCCCCGAGTGCCCAGGCCCACCGTCGGCACCGAGTTTCCAGAGAAAGCGGCTCGGCACCTTCGGCCGGTGGGTTTAATACTCACAGCCGGGCGACCCAGGGCGGAAGCGGCTCGGGAAGACGCGCCAGTCGTTGGCGACTGCAGTCCAGCAGGTCCCCAGGGCAGCGACAGGGAGCGGGACACGGCCGCTCGGTGGCGACCCCGGACGGACGGCCGAGTACAACGCGCCCGAGGCGGCTACTCTCGGCCTGGCCCGCGCGTCCCAGCAGCGCGCACAGCAGCAGCCCCAGCGCCGCCGCAGGCGCAACGAGCCTCGGCGCGCCCATCGCGGTGCTGTGGCCTTTCGCTCGGCCCGGCCTTCCGCAGCTCGGTGCGCCCTCGGATCCCGGTACAAACTTCCAGCCGCGAGGTGGACACCCTTGTTCCCGCCCGTGCGCGCACGCGGTCCTCTAGCTCCCGGTAAACTCCTTTCTTTTACTCCCAGCTGTGTAGCCTATTCATTCCCCGCATCAACGAGGGCGGAGTGGACCATAAAGAACAGCCCACTGCGGCAGAGTTGCAGCCCGAGCAGCGTAGACGTGCCAAAGACCCGATGGCCCGCAAAAAAACTTTTTCGCCTCCTCCCCGCCGCGGTGCGAAAAGTCGCCACTCGGCGGAGTCGCGGGGCGGGGCGGGGGGAGGCTGGCGCGCGCCCATTGGCCCGCCGGGCCCCTGCCGCCGTCCCGCGGCCACGTGACAATAACAAGGCTCCAGCCCCGGGCGGGGAGACCCGGAGAAAGTGGAGCTGAGATTGTAGGAAAGTCGGAGTTACATTTTCCAGCCTCTCTGCCCTTAGGTCTCCGCTACGTCCTGGGAAATATATATCAAATGGACTTGAAGGGCAAAAGGGAGTGTCTATAACACAAGTGAACAAATATTAGGCCAACTCTCGGAGCTGCCGATATTTGGGGAACTTCAGAGGAGTAAAGTTAGGTTAGCTTTGTTTTCGGGAAACCTTTTCATTCCAGAATAAAGAAATTTATACATTATCCTACCATGCATAGATTAAACAATGGTTGTAAAGAAAAGAGTTTCCTTAATATAATACTGGATGGGTTTTTCCACATATCGGCTCAAAAAATAAAAACAATTTAAAAATATGGAAGTCATGGTATTGGAAATGGTATATTGAGTTACAAATAGTCAGCTTTCCTGCCCTGGATGGAGTTCGAGGGAAAAGTATGGGAACTGATCTTCTAATAAACTGTTATGGCAATCATAGGTCCCATGCAAGATCGAGGAATAATAAAAGTAGTCACAATAATTCAAAGCAAAATGAAAACTGAACTTTGCAGTTAAAAATATGTATATGTATCATAGTCCCCCTGGGTTTTGAGTAGTAATCGAAACTGAGAATACTACCAGGCTAGAAGTATTTGCGTGCCTCCTAATCAGAGGGTGGACTCACGCTTACACTACTTCCCCGTCCATACTGTGCCTTGACTTACTCTTGTAGGTGATTGGGACCACAGAATGTTGGGAATGAAGGAGGCCTCAGAGATAATCTGCTAACCCCCTCTTCCTCTGGTGGAGAAAATAGGCTCAGAGATGGTAACCAACTTGTTTGTGGCAAAAACTGGAAACTTTTAAAGCAAGCTCCCGGCTTCATGCTAATTGTTTCCTGCAGGCTGTTTGCCAAAGCATAATTTGGGGTTGCTTAATCTGTTCATTATTGAGTGGAGATAGCTCCTGGAGTTGGGACTTTAACCCTGATTCTAAGGTCCATTGATTTTGACTATATTAAGTCACCTGTATAAGCTCTTTTATTCATGGAAGAGGGAAAAGACTCACCTTGAAGTTAAAGGGCAGTATTTTAAACATAATATTCAAGCCTCTTCTTTCCAGCTACCAGTAGCATGAATGGTACCACCTCTTTTATGTGAATTTTTTACACGACTTTGATGGAGTCCAATATTTATAATGATGGAACCCCTGTTTTGAATTATAATTGTGCCTGTTTGGAAGTGGTGAAACACACCAGTCGTGCTGTGGTTTTCCCATCTTGGTACACTGAAATTTTTAAATAGAAGTAGATGCCATTGTATATAAGCATGGTGGCTTGAGTATGGTGGTTTGATAATCAGTCATCGCCCACACGACAGAGACATCCAGAAATTTGCTACCATTCTGGCTCATTTTCTTTTCCCATTCTACTTTCTTCCTATATCATTTCATCTTCCATGAATTCCATTTATACCCATATGCTGATATTTACCACACCCATATTTCCAGCACCATTCTTTCTCCTAAACTCTAGACCCATATAGTCAAACATCGACAGGACATTAACATTGAATGTTCAGATATAACATTTCTGGAATTAAATTTCACCATCCCTAAAACTTACAACTTTTCCTCCCGTGTTCACTGTCTCAAAGAATGACACCTCCTTCCATCCAGCTGACTTCACCAGAAACCTGAGTCTTCCCAGACATTTCCTTTATTCACACCAGCCCCTCCCTAAGTTCAATCAATTAGCAAGTTCTATTGAAGCTGCTAGCTCCTAAGTGTATCCTCTCTCTATCTCAATTGACATTATGCAAACTCCGACCACCATCAGCTCTTGCTTAATTACTGTTACAACCTCCTCTCCAGGTCATATCAGTCCTCAAAGTTGAGCCTGTGACTCAACTGTCTAATACCTTTCACAGGTTCTCATCTTCCTTAGAGTAAAGTTCAAAATCCTTAAAGTGGTTTGTGTACCTTTTTTGTGTTCAGCTTCTACTAATCTCTTTAACTCATTTTATTTTATCATCTCCCTCTTACTCAACAGACTACTGGCAGTTCCCTTCCCATGCTGCGTTGCTTACCTGCAACCTTCTTTTGCTCATCACACTGCCTCCTCTTCTCCCTGGACAATTTGCACTTCGGCATAGGCATTAGCTATCCCTCCAATGCTCTCCCAGAGCATCCAATATTCTCTGGAATGTAATTGCCATTTTAGCTCTATAGCTTCCTACGTAGTGCTAACAGGGTCACTTAACCTTGAATCCCATATTTCCTTTAAGAGTTTTACCAGCTCTGTGCTGTTAAGTTTTTACATTTTCAGTACTTCAGTTTCTCAATCTGTAAATTGGAGATACAACAGAAACTTTCTTGACTAAAATCAATTTATCAGCTCACTGGACTAGCTGTCACCCTCTGTTTCCTCTGTAACACCCACTGACTGATGCCCATGACCAGCTGAATTCTAGAGGCTAACCAGCCCTTCCCAAGTACAACCTTTGTATGTGTGCTCCTGCCAGTTGGGGACTCATCCACAGTGGTACCAGGCATTTCTATATCTATAATTGCACAATAGAATTCAATATTGTATAATTCAAAGAAACACGAGTACAACAAGAAAATAACTTCATTTCTACAATAATGAATTTGAAGCTTGGGGAAGACTGTGTAAAAAGAATCAGGAAAACGCAATGCCATCAAATTAGATGTGGGTAAGACAATTGTGAAAGACTGGAAGGAAATTATAAATATCCAGGAGGTTTCTACACACAGATTGCTTTGCAAGCATCTTTCAATTCTTGTTCTACTTTGTAGTAATTGTAACTGGGCATCAGTTAGCAGAGGATGCACTGTGGGTGTGGTGTATGCTTACTCAGAACTTCTCATGGGTGTTGAGACAATGAAATCCAATAACATGGAAATGATGTAGCACAAATTAAGTATGGCTATTCTCCATTTCAGTATGTCCTCAGCCATGCCGTCAATAGAAGAGGAAACTAGTCCTACATGGGAACTTTAAAATCAATATAACATTTTCACAGGGTTCTCAGAACCATAATTGCCCTAAAAGACCACTGAAGCAATAACCAGATTTTTGATCTAGAAAACCTGCTGCCCCCCAATTCCCTAGCCATGAACCATAGGGCAAAAGAGAGCTCTCCACTGGCTTTTTCGTGGTAAGATGAGGTCCTCACAGGCCTGTTCTGCTTCCTTTATAGTGAGTAGAAAAGAATGAAGGCAGAAGTGCCAGGAAAGGTAGTTTTAGTTGAAGGAAAAAAGGATCCCGTTTAATCTCCCAAAATTTATCAGTGAATTTAATAGCGATCCAGAAGCAGCTATACTGTGTCGCTGAATTCTCTGGCTCTCTCATGATGCAGATTTTCTGCGCGCACACCCACAGTGCAATAGAGTTAAATGTTGATTTTTTAAAATTCTTGTAGCTAATATCTCCTGAAGAAGAATTTAGTGTAAGCTAGTCACATTCATTTTGAGTGGAGGTCCTTTAACATTCGAATTAAAATTAGGTAAAGTGTTGGATTTCTACACTCCTTCAGACGTTTACACTGGTCAACCAGGCAGATGAAAACTGACTTTGCATTGTAAGTCAGTTAAATCACACTGGATATTTTTCCATTTATAATTTTTCCCAGTGAATGGCATGCCCCATACATTTTCAAAGCAGCCTCCTGCCACCCATTTTGCGGTTAGTGTGACCCAGCCCCAGAGCTCTTTTCAGTTTTCTTGTTTTTTCTTCCCTTTGGCAAGTGTGAGACTTTCTTATCTTGAGTGCTGGCAAGGGCAATGACTCACTGATAAAAAATAATGGAGGTGCTAAGCTGTCAGTTTTAACATCCAAGGACAAGAATGAAAGCTAAACACTCCCTACTTGCTTTATCATTACAATGAATGACACAGTTTCTGTAAGTTTGAGTTATGAAAAGGGAAAAGAGATAAGGCAAAGGAGGAAGAAAAGCATAAAAAATCCCCAGATAATTTTACCAAAAGCAAATGTTGCCTTATGGGTGACTTAACCATATCTTTTCCCATTCATTAAGGCATTTTAGAAGAAGTAGATAACCCCCTTTACTCTCTCTCTCTCTTATACACACACACACACACACACACACACACACACACAAATGCCAAGCTTCACTCAGATAGCAGGAGAGCAGAATCTGAATGTTCAAAACCCTTGCTATGAGCATGTCTTAACTCTTTCAAAAATATTTAGAAAAATGAAGATAGCCACCCATCTGTTTCTCTCATGTTGGCCAACTGTATGATAGGAGTTGAATTGAAAGCAAACACCATTATCTGAACATTCACTTAGGCACAAATTAAACATATGGTATCTTGTATTTTACTATATTCTCAAGCCACCTTCTAGTAATGAGTTAGGCTCTGAAGAAAATCCATATTGTGGGCAACTCTGGTACGCTGGCAAATACCTCAGAGAAATTTGGAAGCCCTGGAGGTGGGGGTGGGAGATGGGTGAAGCCTAAGGGTGGCTGTGACCTCCAGTAGATTCTCCTCAGTGCTGAATGTCCTTCCTTAGCAACAGGTCCTCTCAGTGGTCTCCAGTTTCTGCCCTCCCTTGAAGACTCAGGACAGTTTCTCATTTTCCAGTCCCTCCTTCACTATTTTCTGGAGCCAGCAGCAATACTAAGATTCCAAAGGGAATCTCAACACAGGAAAAATAGCCCACCCTGTCAGAAATGCAGATATCCAAATGCTTGAGAATGTGTTGTAGAGAAAGCAAGGTGGCTGGAAGTCTGACAGTGAGGCCAGAAGCTCTCAACTCTGGCTTATTGACAACTATGTTCCATTTTCCTCATCTGTAAAATGGAATGAAGAAAGATGCCTTGCTTCACATAACTATTTTATAACTAGAAAGTTTCATGTAAAGTCTAGCTGCCATTATTTAACTCCCAAATTGGTGTTTTCTTTTTATTCAGGGAGATAAAGTGAGCCAGCTACTTAAACATCCTGCTTCTGCGAATATTTACCAATGGAATGTTTGAATTAAATAAGCTCTAAACTATTACTCCTGAATAAAATGAGGACAATGGTGTTTGTCTAAAAATGGAAAGCACAACTGAAACCATTTTTTAACCTTAATATAAGGCCTTGAATGTATGCGTTTTGACAGTATAGTATACAGAGCCTGAGGTTTTTGGTAGGAATTTTATTATGCCATCTCAGAAAGTTACTGCATAACTCAATTTGTTATGATTTATGCCATGAGGTCAAAAAGAATCATTAGGCATATTTACTAAAAAGACTCAGGTATCTCCCCTGGGAACTTTTCTGCAGCATGTTTTCTCCTACTTCTTAGATGAACGGTTGGTCTATACACTGTTCTGAGAATTAATTTGCATCTCCAAATCATGAGAGTGCTCATAAATGAGCTATTTATTGCTTTTATTTCTAGTTTCATCCCCTTACATAGTTTACATTTAGCCAAGCCTGACTATCAAATTATTAAGGTGACTTTGTCATGAATATTCTCAGAATCAAGTCTCCTGCATTCAACAAACTATGCTTCTATTCCTAAATGGATCATTATTGTTGCCAATATATTCTCAATATCATTCTGTATAAGTATTTTCAAATATAGAATGCAAGAATGTTGGTTGCTTGGGGTTAGTTTCAACGTGACCTTGTTGCTTTTATCACAGTAAAGACAGTGTGAATGCTTTCCTGCTAAAATCTTAAAATTTTAGCCTGAAGCTTTACACATTTCTATTATGTTTATCCATTCATACAAATAGATTTCCATGGAAATACTGACACGGAAATACTGACTGATATACTGACAAGCTGTTTAAAAGGGCACCTTGACCATCTGCTTGCCTCTTCTCATGGCAGTTATTTCATACTTGAGCCACTTTTTCAGTCAGAACGTTCAAATTTATAGCTCACAGAAATAAATTCCTCCTGTGCTCAGGCTGCTATGGAAGTCCTCTGCTTTTCCTGGACAAGAGTCTATCATCAGCAAGATGCGTCATAATAGCCTTCTTGGAAATCACTAATTCCTTAGCTTTCCTCTTTTCAAATTAAATAATTGTAATTCTTTTTAACATTTTCTCACAAGCACTACTTTCCCCCTATCTAACATCCTCATGAGAATGAGAAATGTCTCTTTTCTGCCTGTGTGCCCTGGGTAGATGTGTGTGAAGGAGAGGCTAGAGACTCCTGCAGCTCCACAAATGATGGTTTTCAACATTTGTCAAGCTTTTATACATTTGTGCTATCATTTAGTATTATATATGTACTGACTTATTTCTTACAGCTACCCTGTAAGGTACCATTCCTGTTTTATCAGATAAGGAAACTGAGGCATGGACTTACTAAGGGATTTGCCTGTGGTTCCATTACTAATGTGTGGTAGAGTTGGGATTTGAAGCCAGTCAATCTGACTCCACAGTGCACACTTTCAAAAAAATTTATTGCAGTATATCACTCATACATGACATACATAAATAGTTGTGAACTTACAAAACAAACATACTTAACATCATACAGGGCTCTCATACCTCACCCTACCTCCAATACCTTGCATTGCTGTTGAACATTTTTAATTAATGATTAAAGAGCATCCTCAAAATATTACTACTTACCAAAGTGTTTTTCCCCAACTCACCCTATTATTATTATTTTTATGTCATTTATACATGAACAGACATAAACAATAAGTGTATAGTAAAAGTTGTGAACTTACAAAGCAAACATTCATAACATCATACAGGGATTCCATACATCAGCCCTCTACCAACACCTTGCATTGTCGTGAGACATTTGTTACAAGTTATGAAAGAATATTGTCAAAATCTTACTACTAATTATAGTCTTTATCTTACATTTGGTGTGTTTTCCCCTAACCCACCCTATTATTTTTTAAATATATTTTTATGACAGAAGTTGTAAACTTACAAAACAATCATGCACATGTGCAGAATTCCCAAACAACATCCCTCTATCAACACACCACACCGTGGTGGAACATTTGTTACAGATTATGAGATAATATCATCCAATTATTACCAGGTCCATAGTGTACATTTGGTATACTTTTTCCATACTCCCCCATTATCAACACAGTACAACTTTGGCATAGATGCAAGAATATCACATTATTACTGTTAACCACAGTCCATAGGTCACTCCAGTTATATTTTTCCCATGCTTCTCCACATTCCCACCACCCTGCAATAGTGATGTACACCTGCTCTGGCTCACAGAAGGACACTCTTGCATCTGTACCATCAACCACTATTCTCATCCACCTCTTGGTTTACTGTGCTATTCAGTCCCTAGATTATTCTCTAGCTTTCTGTCAATTGGCATTTATACCCCTAGGCTACCATTTTCAGCCACATCCCCATTTATAAACCAGCTGTTATTCACTATAGTGTGTAACCATCAAATCTGTACATTTCCACATAGTGCATACTTTTAACCATGTGCTACACTGCTTTCCACTCCAGTCAGAAGAAGCAAAGGTTTTCAAAGTCTCCCTTATTGCCTAAGAGAAAAGATCTTCAGCCCGTAGAATGTAATCAATTAGGCAAGTGTGGACTTTGCCTGGTAAAATGTAAGGTGATCAATTGCAGTCACTTCCTCTCCTTTCTTTCCCTCCTTCTTCCTGCCATTCTTCACTGATCCAAGTTTAGGAAAAAAGATTTGTCTCCTGCAGATGTATGAATCAGTAAGTTTAGGGTCTGATTTGTAAAGGTTGGTGTCCCTGCCTAGGTGTCAGAGTAGTGCTTGAAATCTAAATATTAGAAATTAAGTCATCAGGGTCAGAATTACTGTCTCCCTAAAGTTCTCTTTTGTATTTATAATTCACATATATGTTTCATAAAAGCATCCCACCTAATTTGTTTTTGGCATATTGGGGTCAGTGTGTCTATAAAACCAAGTACAGCTCTAGGGCCAACCTAGGTGGCTGGGAATCAGATGATAAAAAGGGTGCAGAAATGGAAACAGGCTTTGCTTCCTTTACAATGTTGTCTTGTGCTGCACCTAATTAGGGGAATCATGAATGAGATACATTGGATCCAAAAAGCACAAAGAAGTGAAATATTCAGCAAGAGATTATATTTCCACTGTTGAGATGCTTTACGTTTGGTAACATAAATTTCTTTTTGTTTTGGTTTATGGGCTAATGCTAATTTTCATGCTTTCTAACTCCTGTACAATATAAAGGGAAAATTTTTTTAATGGGTCCCAAATTGGCTAAGCTAAAATTTTCGATTTCCAAACAAGTTTTTAAAGGCTGCCCTTCAAGTCCATTGTCCTAAGAACATCTCAGAGGCTTCCCTTCTTTAGGAGACTCTACCAAGGCTCTTGGTGATGCTTAAGTTTAGAATCTTGCCCCACCTTCAAAACCCAACTCAAGTTATAAGATAGTTTAGCATTCATTATATTTATCTATACTTATTAAGGCATTCAGCACCATGAAAAATAATTTCTACTATGAATAATATAATAGATATCATGAAAACGACCTTCCTGGAGTTCTGATAAAATTCTATATTTTCTAATATTATAAGAGAAAGCTCTAGAGACACATGCTTCCCTATGCTAAAAGCTGGGAATTCATTTTTGAATTTTTTTTATCATAAATATTAAGGACTCTCACCTACAATTTAATGAGTCTTTGCACAAAAATAATTCATCAAAAGTGCACTGATTTTTTCAGGTATTTCTTAAACATACTCTTAAAATAAAGTTTATTTGGGCAGTTTGTCCTAAAAGAGTAAGTTATTTAATGTAATGACTATATTTTTAAAAGCCCAGGTATATGTGAATATTCTCGCTGACCTGCTTTTGTGATAATCAGGGTAGGCTAAACATTCGTTATATTAGAAACCATGCATCGGGTAAAAGTAAATAAATAAATAAATCCTTAAAAAATGTATAGGGGAGGAAGATTCAGACTAAACTTAGTAGTAATACTCTGACGATGCTCTTTCATGATTTGTTAACAAATGTTTCACAGCAATGTAGGGTGTTTGTGGTGGG
>JAQZBX010059181.1:0-17582 GCA_029593785.1 Cabassous unicinctus | reverse complement strand
GGGGAGGCAGGGGGAAGCAAGGGAGTAAAGAGTTTATTAAGCAATTAAAGAAGTACACATCCCAGACACAGGTGCGGGCATGCTACAGGGTTAGACAGGTACGTGGGGTCCCCGGGTAGGTCTTTTTAAGGACTTTCCTCCACCCCCTTCGCCATATTAAGGAGGGATCTCGGCTATTTGCTGTCCTGACAGGTTGCCTTTCTACCTTCACCTGTCAGCTTTCAGGGAACCAATAGGGAGGCCTTTCTGTTTGGAGCTATCCGGCGTGTCTTTTGAGCCTGGGAGTTTCAAATAGGACCTTGTGACCAGGGTCTTTGGCAGGCTTTTCAGCTGTAATGATTATGGCTTTGTTCTCAATGAGCTGCTTTCCCTCAGGCGAAGCAAGAAAGACTTCTGAACAATATTTGATTGATTCTAAAATTTAAGGCACCAATAAGGTCATTGGATATGGTGTTTCCTCCCTGCATAAAATAGGGAAAGAATGCTTGTCTATATACTTGAAGACCTGGATCTCTGAGGGAGTCCATGGAGAATTTATTTGTGTCTCAGCTGTCACAGTGAATAATCTGAGAATACCTGACTGGTTCTTTCTAGAAACAAAGATTATAGTACAAATACATATCATCTCACAGCAGCAAACTGGTAAGATTTCTTTTTACCTTCTAAATGTCATCAGTCAGCAGGGGTAGTTTCTTCCTAGACTAAAATAAGATCCTTCAATTGTATTATCCCAGGATCCCAGTTTAAATCTTTGCAGGGGCTGGAAACAGTACTTCAAAGTCAGGCAATGGGGTTCATCCAAATTACAAACCGTTATTCCCTTAAGAGACATGAACTGGGAGAAGAGTGGGACAAAGAAGTATGAGCTAAACCCTAGAGCCTGTTGGGAATTGTGGCTCTTACTTTGTTTACCTAGGAAAATTGTATTAAAATGTTTTACAGCTTTGTTAACTCTCCACTGTTCTCCACAAACCAAAGAGAGCTAGAGACTCCCATTATTGTCTTTGGGAAAACCAATTATGTAGCTATTAAGAATCTAATTATGAATCAAAATATCAGCTGTGTATATCCTTGAATTTGGCAATTCCACTTCCAATAGTTTACCCTTAGGAGATACTCAGATGAGTACACAAAGGATTATGTCAAAGTGGCTCACCAAAGATTTTATAATATTTTAAAAAATGGAAATAACACAACGCCTATTAATAGATTGATTAAATAGAGGTTTATCTGAACTGCACAGATATCAAAAACAATAATATAGGTTAATTTGTATTTGTATTTGTATGGAAATCTATAGCATATTGTTGAATGAAAATACACATTAGGCATCCTTGTTTCAGGAAATGTACATGGAAGTATTATGTATTCAGGGAGCATGATGTTTACAACCTCCTCTCAAATATGTAGATGACTGACAGATAGATAGATAGATAGATAGATAAGATAGATGGATGATAGGTAGATAGGATGATACTGAAAATATGGCAAAATATTGGTGGATCTGGGTATTTGGGGGTAAGGGGTATGTTAGAGTAATGTGTATGGGTTTTGTATTATTTTTGCAACTGTCCTGTAATTTGAAATTATTTCAAAATAAAAAGTTTAAGGAAAAAACACACACACATGTAGAATTTCATGTAAGTAAAATGTGTGTATGTGCATAATTATACAACTGAAAGTCCAATCACCAAAATGTTATCACTCTCTCTCTCTGGGTTACAAAATTTTAGGTGATTTGTATTTTGGTCTTTATTTTCCTCTGCTTTATTAGACATTTTATAATGATCTTGTATTATTTTTATAAATGTAAATCATTTTTATTCTGAAAAAGTATTTTCTCTGAAAACCCACACTATCTCTTAATTATTTGATGAAATGAAAACATGAGCTCTTCCATTTGGTAAAGAATTTTTTTATTTGTGAAGGAGAGAAGCCTATGGAACAAAGCAGTGTGTGTGGTGGCAAAATATTATGGGGATTATAAAAATGTGCTTTCATCAGTTGTAACAAATGTAGCACACCAATGCAAGGTGTTAATAATAGAATGATATATGGGAATATTATATTTTATGCATGATTGTTCTGTAAACCCACAACTTCTCTAATAAAAAAATAAAACTTAAAAAAGAATTACAGGGCTTGGAAGTCATCAAGAATAAGCCTCAACTTTGTCATCACAATATCAAAATTTACAAAATGAAGGTCATAATCATCACCTTATTTACATCATAGGATTTTAAGATTTATTTATTTATTCCCACCCTCACCCCCCCTAACCCCCCACTCCCCATTGTTCTGCACTCACTGTCTGTTCTCTATGTGTTCTTCTGTGTCTGCTTGTCTTCTCTCTAGGTGGCACCAGGAACTGATCCTGGGACTTTCTGGAGTGGAGAGAGGTGCTCAATCTCTTGCGCCACCTCAGTTCCCTGGTCTGCTGCATCTCTTATTGTCTCTCTTCTGTGTCTCTTTTTTTGTTGCGTCATCTTGCTGCACCAGCTCTCGGCACCAGGCCAGCTCTCGGCACCAGGCCAGCACTCCTGCACAGGCCAGCTTACCATGGGGGCCAGCTTGCTTTTCACCAGGAGGCCCCAGGAGTCGAACCCTGGACCTCCTATATGGTAGATGGGAGCCCAATCACTTGAGCCACATCCACTTCCCACATAGGATATTAATAACCCTAAAGTTTTATTGCATTTAAGTTTTCAGAGCATTTCATTTTCACTATTCTATGATGCTTACCAGATACAGGAATTATTCCCCTTTTATATTAAGGAAACAGTACCTCCTTTCCTCATCTGTTAAATGGGAATAAATATCACACCTATCTCAAAGGGGTGCCAGAGAAATAAGTGAATTAATATATATAAAATGCTTGGGACAGTATTTGGGGCCTAATGAGGCCACAATAAATGTTAGCTAGTTTTTCTATTATCAATATTAAGCAGCTTAAATAGTTTCACAGAGTTCAGACAACTCTCATCTCTTCAAATCATCCAATTTAAATTCTCTTTGAAATGGCAAAACTGTACCCACTCTTAACCACAAAGCCAAGAGCCTTGTGGCAGTGCCACTTCAGAGGTGAAGTAATTTATTAAAAGGTTTATTTGATAACTAGGATATTAAAATTCCTTGAAAGGTATGAAAAATGTATCTTTTACCCTAAGTTTTGATCTATAGAGAAATGTAGCGTCAAAAGAAACAATTAACGCATACAAATTAAAGATTAAAAAGGTTTATTAAAAGGCAAACTGCTCAAGCAGGGAATCTCAAACTGGGAAAGCTGGATTGAGAGACTGGCATAGTACATGCTGTGTACAAGCCAGTATACATGCAAGCTTATAAAGCCAAGGATGATGCCAGCCCTTTCATTTCAAATGCAACCCAAATTTCTGCCCAAGGTATCTAGCCATATAACAAGAGAAATTAAAGCTTTAGATATCTGGCAGGTAGACTATATAACCTCTTCCAAGGTGCCAAGGGTATATTTATGCACTTACCTGTATAGATACAGTTAGTCATCTCATGTAAGCATTCCCCTGCAGACATTCCAACCAAATATCCACTATTAAAAGACTGCCATGTCTACACAATGTATGGCATGCCCAGTGTCATTTCTGGTGACCAAGAGTCCTAATTCACTGGCACTCTAAAACAAGACTGGGCACAAAAGAGGGGATAACATGAGAGTTCCATTTGCCTGATAACCTTCAAGGGAGATTTACAACCTGTCTAGAGAACTACCATGCTGTTATGGATTGAGCCAATGGTTTCTTTAGCATACCAATAGATAAATAGTGACAGGGTATGTTTGTCTTCACATGATAGGTTTGGCAGTGCACCTTCCAGGTCCTTTCCCAAGGATATATACACAGCCTTACTATCTGTCATGGATTAGTAGCCAGGGACCTGACCACCTTGGGTCTACTTCTAGCAGTACTTATACAACGTTATGTGGGCAATATTTTGCTAACCTTTGTAGACTCAAGTCTTTTACAGAAAGCCAAGGGAAGGGTCTGGAAGTACCTCCAGAAAAGAGGACGACATCTCTAAAATGATGGCCAGTAGTCCTACCAGAAGCCCTCAGAAACCTTAATGAAGCACCCACCAATGGAGGTAAGCCAGCCTTTCACAGGATTCTTGCAGCACCAGCCTTTGTACAAGCTGTGTGACCATGGAAATGGACAGAAGAGGCCTGGAACCCTGAGCTAAATGCAGCTACGAGCCTCTCTCACTATCACCCCAGATACCAGAATAACACCTTGGGATCTGGTGTGGACAAATGCCCAAGTGATGGATCGAGATCCTCTTGCCAATAAGGAAGCACCCAGGGAAGCGGATGTGGCTCAAGCAATTGGGCTCCCATCTACCATATAGGAGGTCCAGGGTTCAATTCCCGGGGCCTCCTCGTGAAAGGCAAGCTGGCCCGCGTGGCGAGCTGGGCCACACAGAGTGCTGGCCCACATGGAGTGCTGGCCCATGCGGGAGTGCTAGCCCATGCAGGAGTGCTGGCCCACTGGCCCACATGGAGAGCTGGCGCAACAAGATGACACAACAAAAAGAAACACAGAAGAGAGATAATAAGAGACGCAGCAGACCAGGGAGCTGAGGTGGCGCAAAAGATTGAACAGCCTCTCTCCACTCTGGAAGTCCCAGGATTGATTCCCAGTGCCGCCTAAAGAGAAGACAAGCAGACACAGAAGAACACATAGAGAGCAGACAGCGAGCGCAAAACAGCAAAGAGGCGGGGTGGGGAATAAATAAATCTTTGAAAAAAAAAAAAGGAAGCACCCAACATTCCTGGAAGAGAAAGGACCTGGAGAGACATGGTGATAATGCAGAGGTGAGCACTGAATCCCAAAGGGCATGGCTGTAGCATTACTGGCAATGCTATTAGCACATAGGTGGCAGCCCTTCCTATGATGGGACAAAAGATACAGTATAGTCTGCCAGGCAAGTCCCTGCTGAGACAGACGTCATTGCCCAAGGAGGAACCAACACTACTCTCATGTTAACAGAAAGTTGAGACAGCCCAATCTGTGTTCCTTACAAGCACTTATCTTTTCGCTGCTAGTTTATGCTATTTTTTATGGCTAACTGCTTATATTAACTCTTGCAACACCACTGAAAATACATTTTTAGCCTGGGCCACCATACTCCAGACACGATCCAACTGTTTGGTTTGCAGCCTCATGTCTTTAAACAGCTATGGAGGTACCTATGGTAGGTTGATCTGCTTCTGGGTTGTGACTGGGTGGTACTAACTCACGAGGGGTGGGGGTAGCGGGTAGAGCTAAATACCCCAGGGAACAACCTAACCTTTTTCCAGCAAAGCCTGGGGGGGTTGGGAGAATCACCAGGAAGGCACAAGATACCTCAAAAAATACAACTTTCAACAAGTAAGGGTTCTATGCCCAATCATGGGATGGATTTATTCGACTAGCTCCTACCATGGGAATACTATCACACCTTGCCTCTCTGTGTTGAGAACAAAGAACCCACACGAAAGACAATGAACCAATTAATACTACATATCTGGGCGATGTGTCTTCTAAAAAATGCTTCCAAATCCATTGTTCTAACTAGCAGTGACTGGTTTGCTACTGACTGGGGCCAATGCCCCAGTATCAATTTTATTCCTGCTAATAGCACACAGTGGTGATGCAGCACAAACATGTGGCCATGGCTACCCCAGAGTAGAGAGGATGCACTCTAGGATATCAGACACAATGAAGGTGGACCCCTACCTCACACCATATGCAGAAATTAACTCAAAATGGATGAAAGACCTAAGTATAAGAACTAAAACTGTAAAACTCTTAGAAGAAAACATAAGGAAACATCTTCAAGACCTTATGTTAGGCAGTAGTTTCTTAGCCTTTACACCAAAAGCACAAGCAAAAAAAAGAAAAATAGATAAATAGGACCTCATCAAAATTAAGAACTTTTGTATAGTAAAGAACTTTATCAAGAAAGGAAAAGGGCTAACAACAAAATAGGAGGAAATATTTGGAAATCATATATTTGATAAGGGTTTAATATCCAGAATATATACAGAATTTCTACAACTCAACAACAAAAAGATATACAAACCAATTTAAAAAATGGGAACAAGACTTGCAAAGAAGATATACAAATGGCCAATAAGTATGTGAAAGAATGCTCAAAGTCTTTAGCCATTAGGAAAATGCAAACTAAAACCATATTGAGATACCATCTCACACTCACCAGAATAACTACTATTTTTTTGAAAAAGGAAAATAAGTGTTAAAGAGGATGTACAGAAAGAGGAACACCTGTACATTCTTAGTAAGAATATAAAATGGTGCAGCCACTGTGGAAAACAATATGGCAATTCCTCAGAAAGTTAAGTATAGAATTACCGTATGACCTGGAAATCCCACTTCTAGGTATATACCAAAAAGAATCTAAAGCAGGAACTTGAACAGACATTTGCACATCAACGTTCATAGCAGTATTATTTATAATTTCCAAAAGATGGAAGCAACCCAAGTAACAGTCAACAGATAAATGGATAGACAAATGTGGTATATACATACAATGGAATATTATTGGGCCATAAAGAAGAATGAACTTCTGATGCATGCTAAAACATGGATAGCCTTGAAGATATGTTGAGGAAAATAAGCCAGACACACAAGGACAAAATACTGTATGATCTCACTTATGTGAAACAGAGCAGAATATGCACATTCATAAAGTCAGAAACTAGAATACAGATTACCAGGAGCCAGTACGGAAGGGGAATCGGGACTTAATGTTTAATTGGTACGGAGGAGTTTCTGTTTGGGATGACACAGAGATTTTGGCAATGGATAGTGGGGTTGAAGGCACAGCATTTCATATGCAATTAACAGCACTGAATTAATAAAACAGGCATACCTCATTTTATTGTGCTTCACTTTATTGCGCTTCAGATATTACATTTTTTACAAATTAAAGATTTGTGACAACTGTATTGAGTAAGTCTGTCAGCGCCATATTTCCAATAGGATTTGCTCACTTAGTGTCTTGGTCACATTTTAATTATGGTATGTACATTTTTTTCAGATATAATGCTATTGCCCACTTAACAGATTATAGTATAAACATAACTTTATATGCACTGGGAAACCAAATAATTCATGACTCGCTTTATTGAGATATTCGCTTTGTTGCAGTGCTCTGGAACTGAACCTGCAATATCTCCAAGGTGTGCCTATATTTGACCCACACATACACAAACCCATATAACTGTACAACATGAAGAGTGAACCCTAATGTAAAGAGTGGGCTAAAGTTAATAGCATAATTATAATATAATTATATAATTGTCTCATCAATTGTAACAAAAGCATCACACTCACGCAAAATGTTAGCAATAAGGAAAACTGTGTGTGTGAGAGGGAGGTATGTGGGAACTCGGTTCTTTCTACATAATGTTTCTGTAAATCTACAACTGCTCTAATAAATAAAAAAGGAAGCCATTAAATCATATTGTTAACCCATCAACAATATGCATACAATGGAATTCTGTGCCACCTTTCAATCTCGTATTTTAGAAGAATATTGTTGACATGAGAAAATGTTCACAGTATAATTAAAAATTGGCAGGGCACAAGGCAGTGTAAAAATACAATGAAAAATGGGAATAAAAATAAAATAGTATCTGAGTGTTTCTCCTGTGACAAGCATTGTTCTGAGCACTCTGTATGTATTTTCTCATTCACTCCCCAAAACAACCCTATGAGGTAGGAACTATTATTGCTAGCACCATTTTACAGCCAAGCAAAGTGATGTGTAAACAACTTGTTGGGGTCCAGCTGGGACTAGAATCCAGGTGTGTCTGACTCCAAATTTCAGGTTTTTAACCACTACGGGGTGTGTGTGTGTGTGTGTGTGTGTGTGTGTGTGTGTGTGTGTGTAGACAGAGGAAGGAGGAAAGAGATGAGGGGGGAGGAGGAGGAGAAAGAGGAAGAGGAGGAAAGAGAGGGAAATGAGGATAGATTTTTAAGGGTGCACTGATTTTCCATGGAGTGACAGGTCTCTAGTGGCATGACGTGCTGCATTATTTGCACCAACAGGAATTCTATTAAGAGGTTAAACATTTTTCATTATGCTCTTTCAAAGTCGGCTTCTGGCAAGAGCTGAACCCAAATTTACCTAAAAACAACCCCCCCAAATCACCCTCCTAAATTTCAGAACAAGATATTCCTCCCTGTAATCAGTGTGACATCTCCCAAGGATTGTGCAGCAGCTGAGTCCTCCCCTGTGGCTGACCAGCCTCCACTGGGCAGCCAGTAGACCTCAACCACCTGTCAGCCACAGCAGCTGGAAGGCCAAGGCAAGGGCGTGGCTCCTAGAGCTGACCTCTGTGCCATTAAACAGAAATGTCATGTTGACCTAGTGTTAACATAAACCTTAGTATCAGCTGTGCAGAATGTCCAGTCATTCTGCCTGGCTTTTTGTCCTCTGTGAAAGTCTTTAGTCTGAGCCCCACTGATCAATATTTTTCAGCTGCTGTGTCCAGGACATGTGACAAGTGTTCTTCAAATCCAAGGTACCCTCCAATGGATTTACCCCGATTTTGACTGGCCCCAAAAAAATTCTGAAGGGAAGGGCCTACAATAATCTATGATCCCCCATAATAACAATTAACCATACATTAGTACCTGCTCCTTTTTACAGTCTGAGGCATGAGACAAGTTTTTTATGAGCAATTTAAGTTTTCAGTGCATTTCACAATTCCAGTTTTGCTACCTGTTTACTTACTCAAGACAACATATCAGGATGCAGGGCAGTTACATTATTGTGAGGACAACCTTGAAGCACTTTCATATTTTAAAAGTACATTCCTTTGGGGGACAGATGTGGCTCAAATGGTTGGGCGTCCGTCTCCCATATGGAGGGACCCGGGTTCGATTATTGTCTTAACTTTTATGACGGTGTTCACATCATACATGCATTTAACATGCAAACTCTATGCATTGGTATTGCAAAATTACAATGTTAATATGACACTTTTAGAAACTTTATTGTGTATAGATTGCATTTACAAATAATACTGCAAATCTATACTTCATGTGTGTACTGTACTTTATGGGTAATGTAAGTAATTTCCCAGGGTAATTTTGGCTAGAGCCAATTTTTGCTTTAGGTCTCCCCTCCCCTCCCCTCTCTCTCTCACCATTATCATCTCCATCCTAAACTGAAATTCCACTGTGTTTATAACAAATTACTTTAGACATTTTTCAACTGTGGCCCTAGATTCTACAAAGCGCTGTTGACTAGCATTTAAATATTATTCATGAATATTTCAAGGTAGCGGTTGTTTCTTCCTAGTTCAAAGTTGTGACACTTGTGTCATCATGTGTTAATATTGCATGTCCCTCCCCACTGGGTACCAGACACTGCATTACTCTAAAAATATACTTCCTTTTCCACTGGGCTTTTTTGAGTAGTCTGAAAAGCAATTTGACACCATGTTTTTATTTTTTTGTGTCAGTAGCAGTGGAAAATAGGGTATGATAGTTTCATTGACATCAGAGACTTGGGTTTGTTTTTCCTACACAGAATCATAGAATTATCTCTGAAAAACATAAATCTGATTTTATTAATCTTCCATGCTTAAAATCCTCCAGTAGCTCTTCATTGCCCAAAGGATAAAATTCAAACCCCATAGCAGGATTTTAAAAATTTATATGTTCTTTGCTTCTTCTCCCAAATTCCTCCGCCTTATATACTCCATGCTTTGTCAAAACAGGCTCTGAATGTGGCTCAGTCATGCCAGGCTATTTTCATACCAAGCCTTTGCCCCTGCACTACTCTTTGCCAGGAATGCTTGTCATCACCCCCACCCCCTTAGTGGGTTTATACTTCTTGAACACCATGCTCAAATGTCACTTCCTCTATAGTGCTTTCCCCAACTTCCTGAGCCATATTTAGTCATACCTCCCCCTTACATATCCTCAGTATATTTTATTCCACTATTGAAGCAATTATCAACCATTAATAACGTTATGTATTTCAACATCCATCTCCTCCATTAGGCTGTGAATGCATCAAAAGCAGAGGCAATGCTTTATTCATCTTTGTAATCCCAGTATCTAGCATAGTGCTTGGAATACAGTGGTTCTGTAAATGCTGAATGAATGGATGCATGTCAGAGACAGATGAAATCTTGGAAACCAATTCGTGTAGGTATTTTTAACCAGATTCAGGGATAAACTGCAGCGTTCAATGAATTCCTTCCAAAATAAATGCTATGAGTGTGTACAAGTGTATGTGTGTGTATTTGTGCACTCATTTATCTGAGTAGCTGGTCCACAGTGTCCATCATATTCCCAAAGGAATCTGTGATGTAATAACAGTGTTACAAAGTACTGACATAATTAACTCTCCCCAGAAAACTGAGGTCCATCTTTTCTCTGCTGCATGACCAAAAGAAGAAAATAAAACAAAGGAAATGGTGAGTTTTGAGATGAGTAAGTGTGGCTACAAGTGTCCGTCCCTAAAGAATAATCTTGTTTCAGTCTTAAGAGAGAAATATGCTGAAAATATCAGTGCTAGGAAGGATTTGGACCCAAGGAGCACAGCAGTGCAAGACCAAGAGCTTAATGCATTTGCTCCCTTGTCCATTGCGGAATTATCAAATTTCAGGTGTGGGTGGTGATGAGTGGGGTGAATTCTTTTCTCTTCCTGTTAAGTCATTCTTCCAAAAGCTCTCTTTGCGAAGCTCAGAGTAGCAGGGGAAGTTGGTTTGTGGATTCCTTGTTATTTTAAATCTGTAGCTAAATTTCAGCACCACTCACTGTGGCTTCTTTCTTACTTGCTTTCTTCATAAATTTCTCTTCCATTTTCATCTGGGTGAACTTGCTATTTGTTTTCCTAATCTGGTGTTTGTGCAGTGTCACTGGCAGAAGTTAATATGTACCTCTTTCTACCCAAGGGATTCCTGCAGCTCTATAATAATGGAATCAATCTATAAATGCGGTCTCTAAAAGCACCTCCGGGCCTGATTCTTTGAATGAAAGGCAGAGTGGAAGAGAAAGGATCTGTTGCCATCATCATCATTATCTAAATGGATGCAAATGTAGCAGATTGAAAATGCTTATCCTTACCAGAAATGATAAGAACTAAAAGGCCTGTTATTTGCATGTTTAATTGTAATGGTGCATTGAGACCCAATTACAGAGTGGAGGTTATGGGCACTTCACCAAAGGTGGTGATCTCCCCCCACCTCCATTTATTTTTGCCATTTTGACGGGTTTTATAAGACAGCTAGGCTTGCTTTTTTTAAAAAAGTTTTTATTGTAGTAACATATATACAGCTCAAAATTTCCCATTTTAACCACTTTCAGAGTACAATTTGGTAGTATTAACTACATTCACAAAATGGTGCTACCATCACCAATATCCATTACTCCAACTTTTTCATCACCACAAACAAACTCTGTACCTGTTAAGCAATAATTCCCTCTACTCACCCACCACCCCCACCGCCCAGCCCTTGGTAATATATAATCTACTGTCTCTGTAGTTTGCTGCTTCTTAGGTATTGCATATAAGTGATATCATACACTGTCTTTTTGTGTCTGGCTTATCTCACTCAACATGTTACCTTCAAGGATCAACTATGTTGTAGCCTGCATCAGAATTTCATACCTTTTTATGGCCAAATAATATACCCCTATGTGTATATACCACATTTTGTTTATCTGTTCCTCTTTCGATGGACACTTGGGTTGCTTCCACATTTTGGCTACTGTGAATAAAGCTGCTATGAGCATTGTTGGTATTTTATTGATGACTTCTTGCATCTATGTTCTTAAGGAAAACTGGTATGTAGTTTTCTTTTCTTGTGCTGTCTTCATCTGGCTTGGGTATTAGGGTAATGTGAGCCTCACAGAATGAGTTAGAAAGAATTTCCTCCTCCAGTTTTTTTGGAAAAGTTTGAGAAGGATTGGCACCCATTCTTCTTTGAATGCTTGGTCGAATTCACCAGTGAAGTCATCTGGTTCTGCAATTTTCTGTTGGGAGGTTTTTGATTACTGATTTAATCTCTTCACCTGTTAAAGGGCTGTTGGGATCTTCTAATTTTTACTTAAGTTTAGGTAAAAGGGTCTGTTCTAGGAATTTGTCCATTTCCTTTAGATTATCTAATTTGTTGTCATACAATTGTTCATAGTATTCTCTTATAATCCTTTTTATTTCTGAAAGATCAGTAATGATGTCCTCCCTCCACTTCATTTTGGATCTTCTCATTTTACTTCTTTTCATTTTGTCTGTCAGTCTAGCTAAAGGTTTGTCAACTTTATTGATCTTTTCAAGAACCAACTTTTGATTTCATTCTCTCAATTGTTTTTCTAGTCTCTATTTCATTTATCTCTGCTCTCATCTTTATTATCTCTTTCATTCTACTAACTTTAGGTTTAGCTTGCCCTTCTTCTTCTAGTTCCTCCAGATATAAAGTTAGGTTATAGACTTGAGATGTTTCTTCCTATTTTATTTTTTTTACTGGGAGGTCCTGGGGATCAAACCCTGGTCCCTCCATATGGTAGATGGACGCCGAACCTCTTGAGCCACAACCGTTTCCCTTCTTTTCTAATATAGGCATTCATAGCTATAAATATACCTCTGAGCATGCTTTGGCTGCATCCCACAAGTTTTGGTACGTTGTGTTTTCATTTTCATTCATCTCGAGGTATTTCTTAATTTCCCTTGTGATTTTCTCTTTGACCCACTGATTGTTTAAGAATGTGTTATTTAATTTTCAAGTACTTGTGAATTTTCCAGTTCCTTCTGTTACTGATTTCTAGCTTCACTCCATTGTGGTCAGAGAAGATGTTTTGTATAACTTCAATTTTAAAAAATTTATTGAGATTTGTTTTGTGACCTAACATATGGTCTATTCTGGAAATGATTCAAGTGCACTTGCAAAGAATGTATATCCTGCTGTTGTTGGGTGCAGTGTCCTGTAAATGTCTGTTAGGTCTCGTTTATTTATGGTATTGTTCACATCCTGCTTCCTTATTGATCTTCTGTCTAGATGTTCTATCTATTGATGAGAATAATGTATTGAAGTCTCCATTATTGTAGAAGTATCTATTTCTCCCTTCAGTTATGCCCATATTTGCCTCATATATTTTGGGACATTGTAGTTAAGTAAATAAATATTTATGATGGTTATTTCTTCTTGGTGGATTGGCCCTTTTTAAAATATAAAACATCCACTGACTTTTGTAACAGCTTTTGACTTAAAGTCTATTTTATCTGGTACTGGTATAGCTTCCCAACTCTTTTGGTTACTATTTGCATGGATTATCTTTTTCTATCCTTTCACTTTTTTGCATCTTTGGGTCTAAAGTGAGTGCATCTTTGGGTCTAAAGTGAGTCTCCTGTAAACAACATATAGTTGGATCATAGCTTTCTATCCATTCTACCTTTCTGTGCCTTTTGATTGGAGAGTTTAATCTGTTTATATTCAGAGTAATTGTTGTTGAGGCAGGACTTGCTTCAGTCATTTTTTCCCATTCTTTTTGTATGTCTTACACATTTTTGGTCCCTCATTTCCCCCATTGCAGCCTTCTTTTGTGTATAATTTATCTTTTGTAGTGAAACCAATCAATCCCCTTCTTATTTCCATTTCTGTATATATTTTAGATACTTTCTTTGTGGTTGTCATGTGGTTTGTATGTAACACCCTAAATCTATAACAAACTAGTTTGAAATGATACCAACTTAACTGCAGTAGCATACAGTCTCTGCTCCTACTCCCCTCAATTACCCTTCATGTTGTTGTTGTTTTTTTAGTTATTTATTTATTATTTTTAAAGAAGTTCTAGATTACATAAATGTTACATCAATAATATAGGAGATTCCCATATACCTCACCCTCTCCCCCTCCCATACTTTTCTCCATTAACAACATCTTTCATTAGTGTGGTACATTTGATATAATTGATGAAAACATATTGAAGCATTGCTACTAACCATGGTCTATAGTTTACATTATGGTTTACACTTTGCACCACACATTTTTATAGGTTTTGACAAAATGTATAATGGCCTGTATCCAGCATTGCAATGTCATGCAGAACAATTCCAGTGTCCCCGAAATGACCTATGTTACACTTATTCTTCCCTCTCCCTCCCCTCAGAGCCTCTGGAGACCACTGCCTTTATATCATTGTTACAAATTCTTCAATTACTAGAATAGTAAGTCTACTTTGGCTCATAGTTTGCATTCCCCCTTTATGTTTGTTCTTTCCACAACTTAAGGATATTGGGATGGTGATGCACACTTTATTTTGATTGAGTGGAGGTTTAGATCCCATGAGGAAGGTGGCCAGAACTGTCTTGCTTGCAGTTGCAGATACTCTCTTTTGGAGAAGGGCTTTATGTTGTTTTTGTAACCCATTATCTCTTTATATTTTGCAAGTCTATAACATAGAAATATGTTTATTTTTACTCAATTGTATTCTAAATCTTCTAAGAAATAAAAATAGAGTGGCATACTGAGAATATATTAACACTGGCATTTTTATTTACCCATGTAGGTACCTTTACCAGAAATCGTTGTTTCTTCATATGGCTTCAAGTTATTAGTGTCCTTTCCTCTCAATCTGAAGAACTCCCTTCAGCATTTCTTGTGGAGCAATTCTTGTGGTGACAAGCTCCCTCAGCTTTTGTGTATCTGGGAATGTTTTAAACTCTCCCACATTATTGAAGGACAGTTTTGCTGGATATAGAATTCTTGGCTGGCAATTTTTCTCTTTCAGTATTTTTAATATATCATCCCACTGCCTATTGCCTCCATGGTTTCTGATGAGAAATGGGTACTTCATCTCACTGAGAATCTCTTGTACATGACGAGTCACTTCTCTCTTTATGCTTTCAAGATTCTCTATCTTTGGCATTCAACATTTTGATTATGATATGTCTTGGAGTAGGTCTCTATATGGGTTTATCCAGTTTGGAGTTCATTGAGCTTCTTGGATGTATATACTATTCTTGTCTTTCATCAACAAGTTTTCAGCTATTATTTCTTCAAATATTCTTTAGATTCACTTCTCGTTCTAGGAGTCCCATAATGTATATGTTGGTATACTTCATGCTGTCCCTTAGGCCCCTTAGGCTCTGCACACTTTTTTCATTCTTTTTTCTATCTGCTCTTCAGACTGATGTCAACTGTTCTGTCTTCCAGTTTGCTGATTCTTTCTTCTGCCTGTCCAAAGTTGCTGTTGAATGTCTCTCCATTATTATGTTTTTCATCCCCAAAAGCTCAGTTTGGTTCCTTTTACATTTTCTAATTCCTCCTTTTGTTCATGCATTGTCTTCACTTCCTTTAGTTCTAAAAACCATGTTTTCTTTTAGCTCATTGAGCTTATTTAGGAGAGCTGACACAAAGTCTTAGATTAGTTGTTCCAATGTAATGTAGTTGCTTCCTCTTGTTTAATTTGTTCCTTTAAATGGGCCATCTCTTCCTGTTACTTTGTATGTCTTATCTTTTGCTAAAGTCTGAGCATTTGATTATTTTGATGTGCTAACCCTGGAAGTCAGTTTCTCCTTCTTCCCTAAGATTTTAGTGTAGACTGGCTGTGTGTTAAGGCACTTTAACACTTAACCCAGTTTACAACAAATCTTTAGAACAGTGGTGATTAACAGTTTGGTTCTTGTCAGGTGTCTCTGAGCCTGCATCTTGCCCTGGTTGTGCAAAGTAACTTTCAAGAATTCCCCAGTGACATACATATCCCAGAAACCTTAGAGGAAAAGCATGTTTTAGCATTCTATTTGCTGTCTTATGTGGAATGTTTGGGCAATGTGACCTGAGCCTCTGTGTGGTGGTGTGCACAAATGTTCTGTGCAAGCTGCGGCCCTACAGGCCTTTTGGGGTTACAAATTTAGTCATTTCCCACTGCTATCAGAGCTCGTGGTGTGCTGCACTGCACTGCACCCTGACCCAGTATCACCAAATTGATGCTGTTTGAATCATCCATTGGCTACGCCATCTTTAAGGTTCTGAACGATAAGAAACTTCAAGAGGTTGACAGTCTGTGGAAAGAATTTGAAATTCCAAAGAAAGCAAACGAAATAGTAAAGCTAAATCATTTTGAGAAATTTCAGGACTCAGCAGAAGCATTAGCAGGGCTGTTTCCCTCCCACTGATTATGGGTGAGAAGTGTTTAAGTTGATCTCTGGAAACCACAGCATAATGCTGAAGCACAATTCAGTAAAAGCTTTTCTACCTGGGACCAAGCATTCACAACTTTGATGGAGGGCAAAATCAATAAGCAACTAAAGAAAGTTCTTAAGAAAACAGTAAAAGAAGCACATGAACCCCTGGCTATAGCTGATGCTAAACTGGGATTGATCATAAAGGAAAAGCTGAATCTCAGTTGTATCAATAGCCCTGTTGTTAATGAACTTATGAGAGGAATCCATTCACAGATGGATTGATTAATCCCTGGAGTAGAACCACATGAAAATGGCAGCTAAGTGTCTTGGATTGGCCCATAGTCTTTCTTGATAGCAAATGAAATTAGCACTGATAAAGTGGACACAATGATTGTCCAGGCAATTTCCTTGCTAGATGACTTGGATAAAGAACTAAATCAACATTATGCAGTATAAAGAATGGAATGTATGGCTGGCATTCCCCTGAATTAGAAAAAATTATTTCAGATAATTTGACATACTGCAAGTGTTTGCAGAAAGTTGGTGATAGGAAGAACTATGCCACCGCCAAACTTTCTGAATTACTGCCAGAAGATATTGAAGCAGAAGCGAAAGCAGCTACAGAGATATCTATGGGGACAGAAGTTTCAGAAGATATTTGCAATATTCTGCATCTCTGTGCCCAGGTGACTGAAATCTCAGAATACAGAACCCAGCTCTATGAATATCTACAAAAATTGAATGATGGTCATTGCACCCAATGTTAGTCATGGTTGGGGAATTAGTTGGAGCACGGCTTACTGCTCATGCAGGTTTGCTTCTGAATTTGGCCAAGCATGCAGCTTCTACGGTTCAGATTCTTGGAGAAGAAAAGGCACTCTTCAGAGCTCTCAAGTCTAGATGGGATACCCCTAAGTATGGTCTTGTTTAGCATGCTTCACTTGTAGGACTTGTTTACGTCCCAAACACAAAGGAAAGATTTCTCTAATACTGGCAGCCAAAACTGTTTTGGCTATCCATTATGATGTTTTTGGTGAGGCTTCTAGTTCTGCAATGGGAGTTGAGAACAGAGCAAATTAGAGGCCAGGTTGAGGACCTTGGAAGATAAAAGGATAAGAAAAATAAGTGGAACAGGAAAGGCATTAGCAAAAACAGAAAAATAAGAACACAAAAGTGAAATGAAGACTTATGACCCTTCTGGTGACTCTACACTGCCAAACTGTTCTAAAATACTCAAGATAAACCAGGTAGATAAAGAGGAGTAAACTACTGAAAGCCATAAAAGCCAAGATTAAAATGAAAGTTGGAGAAGAAAGTGGAAGAAGAACAGGAAAGAAGAAGAAATACTAGTGGTAGACAAGACCTCTGTGAAGAATTAGAAAAAGAATAAAAAGAAACACATTAAG
>JAQZBX010059180.1:0-17581 GCA_029593785.1 Cabassous unicinctus | reverse complement strand
CAGTGGAAAGCGGCCCAAAGGTTTATTTTAATTTAATTTAATTTTTATTTTTTGGTCTCTAGAGCCTAATTTCTTCAGGTCAATCAGGAGAAACACCTAAAAAGAGGTCAACCCATTCTAATACAAGAGAAGCCGGACTCACGCAGCACTGGGTGGAGCAGTGGTTTACTCCCATAGAGACAGAGCGCGGCCAGCTTCACTGGCAGGTCTCCATCTGTGGCCGACCCAGGGGAACGCTCTTGTGCAGCACCCCTCTCTCTGGTGTTCGTGTGTGTAGTGGGGAAACCCACTCCCTCCCTGCAGGGACAGCTGCACCACGGGCTGTGAGCTGGAGGCCATGACACCAGAGTCACATGGTCTCCAGTGAATATTTGCTTGAGCTGGGAACAACAGGGAGAAGGACATACCTGAGTCCCCTGAGCTACTGGGGGCTCGTGTTTTATCCCTCAAGGCCCACACATCTGGTCCTGAGCACAGGGTGTATTTGGGGGTCCCAGGGAAAGGCAGCAGGCCACGTGGGGACTCCCCACTACCACACTTCTAGAGTTGAAACAGAGCCTGAGATGGGAACTCTTGTGCAAGCGTTTTATTGAGACAAAACTCCCAGAACAGACCTGTAAGAGAGGGAAAAGGGAAAGCATTTCACAAAGCCCATTTGCAGTTCCTGTGTCTTCAGACTAGAGCTGAGCATTAACAATCATTGAAACTTAGAAACACAAGAGACAGAAACAGGCATTCAACCCCAGCTCACGATAAGGTCATGTCTAAGTGGTCAAATGGATCAGCCCTAGTGCAGGTAGTTGAGCAACTTTTATTGAATTCTCAGTTCACCGTGAAGGCACCCAGGAGAATCACTCAGCCTGCAGTTGGTTTTAAAGGAGGGAGATGCAAGAGAGAAAGGGGGTATTCAGATTCCTTCCATGCACAGGCATATATTGGAATTAAATAGCCATTTGAACTGTGTTACTTTTAAAACATATGTACAGTGTGTGTATTTTTTCTGGATTTATGTTTCATTTACAAAGGAAGGTAGATGGGGCATTTGTGCAGATCAGATAAGCTTATGGTAGCATATTCTTAGATCCTTAGGTAACTGATGCTATATCATGAATTTTATCTGGGCAATAAGGAAGAATTGACAATTTTGTTAATATTTTGGAACTCACTGGAAATCTCCTTTATCCTAGATAGTTGAGTAGTGTGTGTGTGTGTGTGTGTGTGTGTGTGTGTGTGTGTGTGTGTGTGTGTGGTCAAGGATTGATAATGATGGTCTTTCCTTTTGACTTCAGTAAATAAGACTTTGAAGAAGAATTAACACACCAAAGATGATCATTTTCTGTAGGGTTAGTGACAGTTTATAAGACAATTTGAAATACCCACATATTTCTCTAAAATTGGGAGATTCATATGTTTTTTGTTATTAGGCTAGAGTGGCTCCAGTGTGGTGTTTCCTTCTAAGGAAGATAGAAGGATTCCCTCACCAAACGAAATACTCAAATCAACTCATAAAGAATAAGATGAGCTACAGATGAGATATTAAGTCTGAATGGGCCCCAAGTTAAAAACACCACAGCACAACTAAAGAATGAGCCAGGAGAATTGATCAGCAATACAATCATCACCAAATGAGAGTAGCCAGGTAGATGGTGTCCCTCCGAATTCTGCCCCAGGTAGGGCCTTGGCTCATGTCCTCTGCTCTATGTAACATAGCTGTGCTATAGAGCCAGAGCTAGAGATTTCATGCTGTCGAAGGCTGCTACCACTAGAACTCTGAATCAACCAGCTCCCCTTGTTCTGCACATATTCGGTTTTATTCATTCATTCGGCATGTATCAGTTAAGCACTGATGATGAAAATGCTAGGGCTGCTCCTTGCCCTTCCCCTGCTCTGCATCACAGGAGAGTCATTCCTACAGGTCATCTTGCCCAGGCTTCTGCATCATGTGCCTTCCAGTTGGATTCAGACAATAAGGCACACGGGTATGAGATAGAGTGGAAGGGAGGAGCCATCTTTGCCTCTGCAATGGCCATGTCTGTCTGCCCCATGGCTCCAGCTCTCACCTGGCAATCCCTCGATGGTTGTAGCTTCTACCAGGTAACCCTGGCCCTGGGCTCTGCTGGCACTACCTCCTCGCTCTGTCCCTCCAGCCTAGGGATGGTGCCAGAGTCCTTTTGTTGCTAACATCTGGCCTACCTCACTGCTACTGGTTGGCTCTCCAGCCTCTTCCTTTACCTAAGCAACCAAATCCTTGCATTACATTCCCTGTTGTGAAAACTCATAGTGGTTTCTGTTCCCCTGGCTGGAGACTTACTTACCACATATCAAGCACTATGGGAGATGTCAGGAGAAAAATGGAATGGGAAACCAGGCATGGTCCCTGCCCTCATGGAGCTTAAAATTTAGTAGGAGAGACGTTTTAATAGAATCATCACAAAATATATATGTGACAATTACACTGGGTTGGAATATTGAAATGACACACAGTATTCCATAGAGTATACTCAAGTAATGTTTTAATAAAGGTAAAGAGTATGATAGAGCAGGAAAAAGAGACTACTTGTCTATGATGTCCAACAGCTCCAGGTTTGTATCTGGCTAAAATCTCATAGAGGGGACTGAGACTTCTCAGGACACATTACAGCTCAGATTATACACTATCAAGATCTCTCTGAGCCCAGACATACATTTATTTAGGGGTCTTTTATACCCACCAGCCATGTAGCTAAAGCCAAGTTGTATAATCAGTTAAACCACATGCAAACTATATATCCCTAGACAATGTAGATAAGCTAATACAATTGGCTGCCAGGGGAGTTTTGAATTTTAAACAGCACATTATAAGTTCTCAGCTAAGACACTTCATCTTTACCTTGGCTAAGAGTCAGGCGTAGATTACCAGGTGCCCCAGGAAACAAGCTTAGAGGTACCCCAGAACAGCGGCAAGGTAACCCTATCCTCATGCATCACGTAAGCTTATGGCAAAAGTATGTGCTCTAGGATCAGGGAAACTCTAAGGAAATGGCATTTGAGCTGAAAAATGAAGGGTGAGTAAGGAATTAAGTTGGCCCAGATGGAAGGGGAAGAGTCTGAAGGAAGTAACAGCATTTTGAAGAGAATACCCATTCCAGGAAGTAAAGACAGTGTGATTCATGCATAAATAAAAATTGGGCTCAGGCAGAGGCTGAAGTCAGATCCTGGAGGGACTTGTAGGCAACCACATGGGTTTTGGGAAGTGATTGACTTCCACTTGATTGCTCTGATTCCTCCCTCCCTCTAGAAATATCCTTGGCTTTAGTAACACCGATTTCCTGCTGCTTCTCAAAATCCTTTGTAGGGCCATCCTTTTGGTATTAGTACTCTCAACACAAACCAATTTAAGAGAATGCAATGGTCCATAGAACTGAGAAGTTCAAGGCGCAGGTTGAACAAGACTGTATCCCAGGCTTCTTCATTGAGAACTGTCTCTCACCCATGTTTGCTGGCACTCTCTCTAGCTCCCTGGCTCTTTCAGCTCTACTTTCATTTGTGTATGCTCCATTCACAGCCATTTCCCTCCACAAGATGACAATGATATCCAACAGCTCCAGGTTACATCTTGCGAACCCCAAGTGAAATGAGGCAGTCCTTCTATTGGTTCAGCAAAATCCCTGTGAGACTTGTCAAAGGTTTATCCCCAGAGGATATAATGTCCCGATTGGCCTAATACTTTTCCCAAGCTTAGATCCAGGAGATGAGTCAGTCCTACCTGAACCACTTAGACTGCTACTTGTTTAGGTGTGGATCCCAAATAAAAATGCAGACTTTTTTCAAAAAATAAAAAAGGAGAGCTAGAGATGCTAGAAAGGCAAAAAGAACATATGTTCACTACAATCCTCTACTTGGCCATTAAATGCCAGAATTCTCAAACTGTGTCCGAAGCTGCCTTCTCACTCTAATAACTCTCTCTAGGCAAGCTCATTTATATCCACCACTTGCAATGACCACCTTATACAGCTGACTACCAGATTCATGTCTCAAGCTTAGTCATTTCTTCCAAGCTCCAGAAACATATCAAACTGCAGTTGACATCAGTTCTTGATTTTACAAAGGCACCTCAAATACAATTCTCATACCAAACTCTTGACCTCTACTGCTCACCTCCCAAACTAGTTCTCTTCTAGTGTTTGCATGTTCAGGAATTGGCCCACCAGCCTAATGTGAAAGCCAAGGCATTGCCCATGCAAGTTCTCTTTCCCTCCTCACCCATCATCTCCAGTTCAAGTCCATTCAATCTCTTAAAGATCTCGACTCCATCTCTCTCTACCTCCACTCACTCTATCCCAGTACACACTATCATCTCTTTCCTATTTCCTATTTCTTAATTTGCTCCTTACATTTCTTCCTCTTCTGAAATCTATACACTGCTGCCAGAACAATCTTTTCAAAAAGTGATTATTTCACCACCACAATCTAATTACACTTTCAAAGTGCTCATTGTCCATAATATAAGACAATGCACTTGGCCATGGTCCATGATCCCCTGAGTGGTCTGGTCACCACTTAGTCCCCCAGCTTCCTCTCCTACATCAGTCCCCTTCAACTCTCCTGAAGTCAGTCTGTCCTTACTGTAGCTCTGCACCATGCTCCCATCTTCCATGGGGCTTTTGCATAACTATCCTCTCTGCTTGTAATCCATTTTCCCTCCTCTCCTCTTTCCTTCACCTACTTAACTCTTCCTTTCTATCTCCGGGAAATCACATTTTCAGGGAAGCCAGCCCTCACCTTCCTCATGAGGTCAAATCCTGTTCGTATATACATATTCCTAGATCACGACATTCCTGCCTTTGCATAGTTGCAATTTTATCTTTATCTGAGGTATTGAATTATTCTACACAATAACTGCTATGATTTGAGTTTTCCAAAATTAAGCACCAATTTTCCTGCCACATAGAAAAAATTATGGACCTAATCTAACCTTAAATTATTTTTAAAGACTCAATCATCGTATGCAACTATAAGTCATGTGTGTCCCTTCTCAGTGGCTAGAGAGAAGTCGCCTGTGAGTGCAGAGAGCAGTTTGCTCCTATACTTCTAACTCATCCCTGGCTGCTGTACTCCTGAGTGCCTGCACCTGCTGTTTGGCACACCCTTGTTTTTTCCTGTTGGACAGTAAAGCTTTCCCTGTTTGCCACTCACAACCTCACTGTTCATAACTGGCCCAGCTTCTTGTAAACAGTTGCTTCTGATCACCTGGGAAGAAGGGCACACACATGCCCCCGGGAGAGGGGTGCCCTAACTCATTTCTCTCCAATTTAGCCTCAGCTCCCACCCAGGCCCCACTATACAGAATAATGACTGACTGTGCTGAAGAATTGAAAAGATTCCAAGTAAGCAAGGAACAAGCAGTCTCAGAAACACTTTTGCAAATGACCTTGCCATGTTTAGTTGCTTGTTTTTACTGATTAGGGAGGTGGGGGTGGACTAGCAGCATAAAAGCCCTGCATTCCTCGAGCACATTTAGCAGATGAGTGTGCTGTGCAGTATTTGAAATGCCCTTGCAGTGCTGATTCCTAAATGTGCAGCTTGTTCTCTTCTGCAAAGGTGAGCACAGGGCCTTCCACTTCCTCTGGATCACGGAACCACCGGACTGCAGCACTCTGGGCTGGTAAACAACAAAATTCCTTCGTCTTTCCTTCATCTGATCTGTGTGAGTGGGGATGCACAAAAAAATAAATAAGAACAGATGACTCTGTCTAAACTTTTGGTAAGAAAAGTCTGACAAATAATGTAAAATATATTTATCGATCAGAACGCAGTAATTGGTTTGGTGGTTTATTAAATGAGCCTTTCTACTTAGAGAAGTGATTTTGAATGGAGCAAAACACTCTTGAATCTTTAATACCTCATTCTAAAAATCAATAGTCCAAAAAGGTTAATCTTTTTAGGGCTTTTAGCAAAAAAATAAATTTTTAAAAATCATTGGAACAATGGGAAGAAATGTTTTTCCACTTATCTAAAGGTTTCTGTCTATTTCCGGGTCTTCCCATCTCTAGTTTCTCACCTCTAGCATTGGAATTGTTGACAAAACTTAAAAGAAGACAAACATCAATTGAAATTAGGGGAGCTCAACCAAAATTCTCACTTAATGTCTAAAATTCATCCTTTCACTTAATTCAATAAACATTAAGGACTTACTATTTTCCAGCCAGCACCCTAGGAGTTTTGGCAGTCTCCGTTCTCGTCACTTTTGCTACCCGAGTGGGGAGATAGTAATTTAACAAACAAAAATGTTCACTTGTAAATTCTGATGAATGGAAAAGTGCTGGGGGAGATGTTAGGTTGGGCATCAAGAAGGGCTTCTCTGAGGAAAGTTTTCCTCTGTGACCTAAAGCATGAGTAGAAGCTTCCAGACTGAGGAAGTGTGTGTGTGTGATCCACACGTGAGGGAGAAGCTCTGAAGTGGAAAAGAGCCTGGCTTGGTGAGAAGCTGGAACACCAGAATGGTGTTCGAAGAATGGAGCGAAGTTGGCAAGGGAAGGGGAGGCTGGGCTCGCAGGAGAGTGGAAGGAGTGTGGATTTCACCCTGAATTCAGCGGAATGGTATAAAAGGATTTAAGCTGACAAACGACGTGATCCAATTTACTTTTTAAAACTATCATTTGGGCAGCTATGCAAAAACGGCTGAAATGAGGACCATTTTCCGAGCTAGGCTCTCCACTAGGGTACTGTAGTACTCTGGGTGAGAACTGGTTGTGGAATAGTGTAGAAGGCTTTCTCCACACTAGCTCCCGGTGTGCCTCTCCTCCTGGTTTCCACACCCTGGCGTAGTTCCCTCCCACATTAAATGGAGCTGGCCTGTGTAACCAATAAGATAACGCAAAATGCATCTTGTGGCCAAAGATAGGCCACAAGATGCATTGCGGCCTCCCGCTTGCCCTCTCCAGGATCCCTTGCTCAGGGCTGGCCGCTGCCGAGTCATGAGGACATTCAAGCAGCGCTATGGAGAGGTGCCTGTGGAGAGGAGCCCACACCTCCCTCCAGCACCCAGCACAGACTCCCCAGCCCTGTGGGTGAGCCAGCTTGGAAGCAGATCTTCCAGCCCTGGCCAACACCTTGACCGCAATTCACGAGAGATCCCGGCTAGAGCTGTCCAGCTAAGCTGCTTCCACATCTGGCCCACAGAAACAATGAGCTATCTAACGCTTATTATTGTTTTAAGGCACTAAGGTTTTGGGTTTTTTGCTTGCTTGTTTGTTTTTATGTAACCTCGGCTGCACTTTGGAATCATCTAGAGAAAGTTGAAATAATATGGGTATCTGGGTCCCACCCATAAAATTTCTGATTAAATTGGGCTTGGGTATGGTCTGGGTATCTAGGTTTTTATATGCCCTCCAGGGGATTCTAATGTACAAAGGGGAGAGCCAGTGGTCTAAGGGATTTGGCAGGGTGGAGATACATGTGGACCTTGGCAAGAGCCATCTTGAAGGAGTGTGGGGGGCAGAAGGCAAATTGGGTACACTGAGGAATCAAGTATATTTAGATGTCTGTTTTTGATAGAGCAACGCTGAAGCCTCTCCACCCCCATGTTCCTTATCTACTAAACAGAACCACTTGGTAAAAACCTTGTCTTAGAACATACGAGCTACTTTCGTGGGTCGGTAGTTCTCAACGCAGGCTGCTATTAGAACCATCTGGAGAGCATTGTAAAAACACTCATGGCCTGTCCCTCCCCTAGATCAATTAAATCAGACTCTAAGAGTGGGAACAGGGCAACGCGATTGTTCAAAAGCACCCCAGGGTATTGTAATGTGCATCTGGGGTAGAGGCCATTTCCTACCTGTTCTGTAAGAGCTACATGAATTTGTTCTTCACTTGGGGCTGAATTATCTAGTGAAGTATCTAGTAAATACTTTAACAAATTTATTTTTTAAATAAAAGGAATACATGATTATACAGAAAAAGGACTGCAAATTAGAAGGAAGAAGAAAAAAAATCACCCACCACTCCAACCCTAGAGGAAACCACTGTTACCCTAAAGGAACTTTCCCTAGCCCTTTTCCCCCACATATATTTGCCATAAAGGTGAGCTGCAAATACAAAAATAATATATACTGATTTTTAACATTCTTTCCTGATTATAAAAGTGATATAGACTCCTTATATAGACTCTTGAAAATATAAAATACTCTAAGATGAAAACTTAATCCAGGCAAAAACCATCAGAAGCAAATGTTCATATTTTAGTATTTTTTCCTTTGTGGACTCATTTCTGGACATTTTTAAATGATGGTGACCATACTCCACACACTGACTTCCATGTTTGGTTTAGAAAGGAATATTCACAGCCCCTATTGGGAAAGGAACTTTGGGACAGAAATAGCTCTCTCAGGTTTGTTTTTTGGTCTTAAACAATTGAAAAGATTGTTTGCATAGAACAGAATGGAATGGAATGATGTAATGGCATGGCATGGCATGGCATGGCATGGCATGGCATGGCATGTTTAATAATGACATCTAGAAGTACTTTACCAAATGTATGCATAAAGCTGAGAATGAGACAAACATTTTTTAAAAAGTTATGTGACATGAAACAATAGCATTTAAATAATACTGTGGTAGTATAGCAAAATTTGCCAAGGAAGTATCAAATGACTTAATCTTGGAAAACACTTTTTAAAATATCAGTGATTCTTATTTAAAACCAATGAAAGTCTTTCCAGGTCTTTGGAAAGAAAAGTAAATGTGAAATTGCTCTGGTACAACCCTGCCAACGTGGAGGAAAGTTGAGATTTCTACTTTGTAACATACCAGTACAATTTCTTAATCATGACTGTATCATGCTCTTATTCACATGTGATGCAACAGAAAAGCATCCTGATTGTTTTGCTCTCATTGAACTTTGCCCCCCAGAAACACTTCATTCTCTGTCCTCCATATCCATTAGCTCCTCTCATTGGCTTCATGTCTCTGTTTAAGGCCCCTGCAATTCATACTTGCTGTCCACATCACCAAATTGATTTCTGTCGTATCTGCTTTGATTTTGGTTGCCGCCAATGTGAATTTTAATTCTACTATCCCATTTTAGTTTATCTGTAATAGTTTCTTCTTCCCGTCCATCTTCCTAGTTATCTCTTCCCGTTGTCTTTTAATATTTCCCTATTCCTTCTTTATGGATTACTCTTGTCTCTTAGAGTTTAAAGACTAATATTTCTCTACATCTTCAAGATAATCTTCCTTGTTTCTTAGCCTACAGTGTCTTATGCCTTGGTTCCCTTATTTTTGTTATTTTGTTTTTGGTTAACTCATCCTCAAATAAGGAAAGTTCTAGTCAGATGCAGTGATTGCCAAAACATGATGGAAGACTTGCTTTTAGATCTTTTCATTCTTCACTAGGATGCTGGTAAATTCTTTTCTCAGATTCAGTGGATAGCAAGTCAATGTCTAGAGTCTCCATTTATCCCTACATTTGTCCTATGTATCTCTGTGCATGGAGTGGGGCCATTTCTTACTCCCCTGCCTGAATCTCTTATATTGTGAACTGGTGAAATCCCAAATATGATCATCCCCAGCCTGAACCTACTGAACCCTGTGTCCCTGTTCCCACCTATTGACTTAGTTCATGACCAGGAGGCACGGCACCATTTGCAGCTTCTTCTAGCTTTTTCCTTCTTAGTTTTTTCCTATAGGCTCCAAATGGATGTAGAAATTTGAGATAAATATGCATGGAGGAGAGAAAAGGTAGAATAGTCTGGATGTTTAAAAGTGAAATGGTTTCCCCCTGTACTCATTAGCACAGAGCTTCAATCTCATGAAGTAGGAACCAGCCATTTAAATTCCACCCGAAGGCTGGTAGGCCTTCTTTACACATGAGGTGATGCATAGGACCCACCAATTATTTTTCTCAGTTCTGTTCCACTAGCCTCACTGTCAGTGGAGATACCCAGGTGTAAGTGTTGGGTGCTTTAGTAAAGTACTATTGTTTTATACTTCTCCATATGTGTTTTAGGGGGAAGATGACTGCAGTAGCCATAAAAATGCACACACACACCCAAAGTGTTCACATTCTAAGCCCAGAGCTGTGAATATATTTCGTGGCAAGGGGGAATTAAGGTTGCTCATCAGATGACCTTGAGATGGGGAGATTATTCTGAATTACGTGGGTGGGCCCACTGTAATCACAAAGGTCCTTGTAAGTAAAAGAAGAGAGCAGGAGAGTCAGAGTAACGTGATATGAGAAAGACTCTCCCGGCCATCACTGGATTTGAAGATGGAGGAAGCAACTATGAGCAAAGGAATGTGGGCAGCCTATAGATGCTGGAAAGGGCAAAGGAACAGATCCTCTTCTAGAGCCTCCAGAAAGGAATGCATTCCCACTGACATCTCAATGTTAGCCCAGTGAGACCCATTTTGGACTTCTGACCTTCAGAACTGAAGAGTTGTGCTGTTTTAAGTCACAAAGTTTGTGTTAATTTGTTATAGCAACAACATGAAACTAATACAATGACCAAGTCATATCAAGGCCTACAAGTCATATTCCCTTTTAAACCTCAAGCCCTCCCATTCATTGTCACTTCTGCTGCCTGATTTTCTCCTCCTTCCCCTGAAGGACCTGCATGTTGAAACTACATTGCTTCAACATGTCGCCTGTTAAGAAGGAAAAAAGTTAGAGAGATGTGAAATCAAAAGATCTAGGTTATCGTTATAGTACACCGTGTTACTGCTGCTGACAGCCCTCCTCACCACACTTGTGATCCAAGATTCACCGGCTTCAGCTGGAATGAAGCCTTCATGTCTTCCTGGACTTACTCAATTTCCGCCAACTCTGCTTCCACTAAAAAATAACCATTATTACTTAGCTTCTTTAGAATTTACTCAAAGGACTTTCTGTAGAATGGTCCTCAGAAGCATAATTATATTTTTTCCAGAGTGCCAAATATTACTGACTTCTGAGTTGGAGTACCTATATTCATTACGCATTTGAAACATTGGACAACTATCATGTGCTACTCACTGGTGTTATATATAAAAGACCCAACCTGTTCAAGAGCTCAAGGTATGGGGAGAATGAAGACTTGAACATAATTACAATGCAAAGAGATTAGTTCCGGGATTTGTGATAAGCCTAGGATGCAAAGGAACTGTGTTGGATGGTACAAAAACTTATACTGGTTGGGGAGAAAGAATTAGGGAAGACAAAGGCATTCTGGAGGCTATGTGGCAGGATTGAGCTCTGAGGAGTGGATGTAGCCAAGCAAAGACATGGCTGAAGAGATCCACCAAAGTGCATACGCAGTCCAGGAACAGAATTAATTCCAAATGGCTGGAAGACAGAATGATGAACAGTGACAAGAGATGAGGTTGGGGAAGTTGGCTTTGTACACCATAATAAGGATCTGAATTTTATACAGGAGGCAAAGAGACAATTAAGCAGCAAAGTGACATACTCAGATGTGCAGTTAGGAAAGAGCACTCTGGATGCAGTGAGCAATGAATTACGGTTATGACAAAGCTGAGGCCAAGGTCAACCAGATGTTATAGGTATCATCCAGGTCAGAGGTTAAAACATGTTCTTAAATTTAATCCATTCCAGTGGGTGTGAACCCATTGTAAGTAGGACATTTTGACGAGGTTACTTCAGTTAAGAAGGTGTGGCCCACTCCAATTAGGATGGATTTTAATCCTATTACTGGAGTCCTTTATAAGTGGAATGAAACTTAGACAGAGAGAGAGGAAGCCATAGGAAGTAAGAAGCTGAAATCAACAAAACCCATAAGAGAACAGAGAGGCCAGGAGAGGCTGCCACGTGCATTGCCATTTGACAAGCTGAGGACCAAGGTTTGCCAGCCGTCAGCCCCGGAACACCACAGCCTTCAGGAAGAGAGCATTGCCTTGATGATGCCTCGATTTGGACTTTCTTTCAACCTTAAAACGAAAAGCAAATAAATTCTCATTTTTAACTTGAACCATTCTATGATATTTCCTTAAGAATCATAGAAAACTAAAACACATTCCTTGGGCTGAGATTATTTATCAGAGCTACAAGTTGAAGGGAGAATAAATCTATTCTGAACAATGTAGCTACTAATCCTAGTCACCCACAGCATATCAATGAGAGAGTTACCCACATGAGTACATATTTAGTGGCTAAACAAATATGTTGGATGGGGGATGAGGACTTTACACAAATGCCAGGGGACATTAAGGTTCAATATTAAGGATTTTTTTTCATTTCTATTTCTAACATGGTTTATCTGCAGAGTTCCCTTAACCAAGATGGCTGACACAAAAAACAATCCAAATTCTTAATCAGTTTTTAGAAGTGTTCATGATTTGGTTCTTGACTACATTTTTTTTCCTTAACAGTTAGGACTTTCTGAAACTTTTTGAATTGTCTTGTGAGAGGACGAGTTCCCTGTCACTGGAAGTCTTTGTAAAGAGGCTGGAAAACCACTGACGAAAAGGTTCTGGGCAGGATTCATATCTGCACAGACTTGCTGGGGATTGAATCATGTACCCACAAAAGATGTTCAGATCTTAATTCCTGTTCCTGTGGGTGAGAATCCATTTGCAAATAGAGTCTTTTGAAGATTTTATTATTGGTTAAGGGGTGGCTAAATTGAATCAGGGTGGGTCTTAATCCATTTTACCAGAGGCCTTGTAAAGAGAGGAAATTCAGACAGCAGAGAAAGCCACAGCTGGAAGCCAAGACGCAAGCCAAGGAACCCCAGGGACTGCCACAAGCCAGCACCAGAGGGCTGCCAGCTCTGGGAGAGAGCACGGCCCTGCCGTCATCTTGATTTTGGACGTCTAGTCTTCAACCCATGAGGCCATAAATGCTTGTTATTTAAGCTAACCCACTGTGTGGTATCTGTTATAGCAGAGCTGGCAAACTCAGACAAGATTAAATATTGGTTTCCAGCTTTAAGAGTTTTTTTTCTTTCTGTGGCAGCTATTTTAAGACATGCTTATGTACTACTTTCCCCGCTCCTATTGCCACATAAACATAAGTCAATACACAATTGCAGATACAAGGTGAGAAAACCAGGTGCCTAGAATTCCTTTAACAAATGTATTTCGACTTTTCTCAGAGGGTCAACCACGTTGTATCTTATAAAGCAATGATGTAAGCATTTTATTTCATCATCCTTTATTGACAGCCAACTATGTGTCACTGCATATGCAAAAAATAAGTCCTATATAAATGGCTATTAAAATTGTATCAAATTATAAACCAAGTCCAGCCTCTACTTCTCCAGTTGCAAAGTCTTTGAAATGAAAGAAAAGTTGATGAAAAGGAAATCCACAATAAAACAGAAAAATAGAAGTTTCCATCAGGTGCATAAAAATTGTGAAGAATCTCTGGGAAACAGAAAACAGTCATGTGCTGAGAAGTCGATGACTCAAAATACATGTAGGAGAAACGGTTCTTCTAAAAATCAGAAACATCCAGAGAAACTCCAAGGGAGGGAGATGCCAGCAATGGGGTAATCCAATGGAGGGGGTCGCTGTCAACTGAGCTGTTGGGTGGAAAGGAACGCTCTAGACCAGGAAATCCAATGGAGGAAGTCACCTGGCTTGAGAATCAATCATATGGGAGGGGTACCATGGACCAAGGAGTTGGGTGAAGGTGGATATGGTCCAAGAAGAATCCAATGGAGAGAGATGCTGTTTCCACTTGGAGGATTTCAGAAAATCCTAGAAAAAGTGAGCTCTGAACCAGCTTCATAATTCTTTAATGTATTTAGTATTCTTTCCAGCACTTCTTACTGACCCTGCTGAAAACTAGGGAGTTGGTGTGGCTCAGTGGTTGAGCACCTGCTTCCCACGTACAAGGTCCCAGGTTCAATCCCCGGTACTTTCTGAAAAAAAAAAAAGAATCTACACCTACCTTGAGATTGTGCTACACTGAAAGAAGAAATGGGTGACTCGGGCAATTTTGACAGTGACTCTGAAGCAAGAAAAAGAAATCTGTGACTCGGGGCCTTTGAGGGAAGCATGCCTTCATAGATTCATTTAAGTCATTTTTGATGCCACGTAAGTACTCAGAGAACATTAAACAGACTTCAGGACTAGTGCCTGAGAGAAATGGAATTAACTTTTGGCTAAGAGGTTAGGTAAAGTGGGAGGATTGTAACCAGGAAGTTTTGAGCAAGCGCAGTCCCAGGTATCCTGTTTCCCCCTGGCCATCTGCAGACGGCATCGTGGCTTTCTATGTCTAGCGTGAGATTTTCTTTTTCCTAAGGAACTATAGTTTCCATGTAACTCTGAAAACCTAGGACAGAAAGTGGGAGCTGTGGAAGCACTGATTTCTGAAAGTAGGATTGGTAAATTTTACTAATGGGTGAACATAGAGAAATTAACTAGAGGAGAGAAGTCTGAACTGTAAAACATGATCAAATGGAACATTTGCAAGTTTATCCCGTAGGAGATAGCTAAAAACAATTTTATTGTGAATGAGAATGTGATTGCTAATAATCACTCCTCAAGAAATCCAGGCTTTAAATTTCTTTGGTCAATACTCAGAATTTAAATGGACAAAATGATATAGAAGACTTTGGGAACACTGTCTCACTCTTCACATGGCTGGCTTTGTCCCATGTCCATGTTTCAACTCCTTGGGGTTGAAGGTGGACCACTGAGCCACACCCATTCCCGAGATTCAGTTTTGAGCAGGGTCAGTAAGAAGTGCTAGAGAGAATACCAAATACTTTAAAGAATTATGAAGCTGGTTCAGAGCTCACTTTTTCTAAGATTTTCTGAAATCCTCCAAGTAGAAACAGCATCTCTCTCTGTTGGATTCTTCTCAGACCATATCACATCCTTAGAAATGGTTTTCCATGACTACTTAGCAATATGGGCTTATGTGGTTCATTGAAATGCAACACATGTGTGTTTAAAAGTCAAATGATTAGAAACCTGTGGCCCAAACACTGTTCACGCAAACATGCTTCTATGCCAGACACCCTTGTCCTGCCCAGTTCCAGATGATGCTCTCTTCTGAGTCTTCTCCTCTCTGACAACCTCTCACCAAATACCTGTGACTGCTTGTGGGCTTTTCCCAGCTGCAGGACCATGCTCAGGACGTAGGGCAGGCTGGAGGGACCCTGAGTTAATGCCTCAAGAGGCAGCCGTCAACAAATGTCGGTGGAAAATGAGGAATAAATAAACCAACTCCTCAGGTCCTGGGTGAAACAACACGAGGCTCGCTCTACACAGTCAACCCAGAGTCCCCGTGGGCCTGAGCCCAGATGTCCAGAGCAATAGCCTGCTAACAGCGGAGCCCTTTGTTGACTTTCTTCTCTTCCCTGTCTCACTTCCCCACCCCCCTTCACAAGTTTCCTGGGATACCTTTCCAAATCAACTCCATGCACACACATTGTTTTACCTCTGGAGAAACCCAAACTAAAATAGCACTTTTCCACAGAAGAGAATTAACCAGATATAAAAGAAACTAAATTAACTAAATGAATTTGAACAAACGATGATGATTAAGAAGGCAGAATAGCAGCAATAGATAACAAGACTGGGGATGCACTGGCCAGTGTTCTCCCTTGGCCTGGTGGGAATTCATGCTATCTGCACGTGTGCACAGCATAGCATTTTTTGCAGTGCTGGGAAATATTGAGTAGAAGCTGACTTTCATTAGAATCCTGAATTACAGCGCTCAATGAACTCAATATTGTGCTGTTCAACATGTAGAAATACCAAATTCTAGTAATAGTGGATTCCTAATAGAGTAACTTATTAGTATGCAGCATTTGGTTATATACAAAATGAAAAAAAAACTCGCATGATATATTATTTGCCCAGAGTAAGAAAGAAAAGGCTCTCCATGTTTTATCATCAGACTGGGCCCTGATGACTGAAAGCTGCCGTGGGTGCTGGACCACACTCTCACAATCCCCGGGCTAAAGAGGTCAGAGGCATTGGGTATAAAACCCCAGCCCCTAAGCAAACGTCCACTGCTTTCTGGCACCCTGACCTTTGAACCAAAAAGGTTTAAACAACAGGTTCCCAGTCCTTGAAAGAGCAAACATGCCCTTAGGGGGAAATGGAAAAACACACCTACAACCACCGCACCTACCTGCTGTGGGTTTGATATTTACTCTTCTTTTTCTTGGGTCAAGGCTGCTGAGTAGAAGCTGGACTACTGCCAGGTTATTACCACATTCCTTCAACAGTCATTTCTCAGGGAGCTCTGTTTTCTGGAAGAGATAAGAAAATAGTTCCTTGGAGGAAATCAGCCATGCTTTTATGGTGAGTGATTCTCAGACTTTTGGGGGGCCACGGAGATGGTAAATCATTCACCCTCAGCAGGCTTCCTTTTGGTGTAGATTTCCTTACTCTCCACAACCCAGAAGCCATTTTTCTAGTTGCCTGTTTGTGTCTGCAATTTCCTCTCCTCCAACTAGACTACAGATGTCTTGAGGGCAAGGCTCTCGCCTAATCTCCCCCTGCATGCCAGGACGGGGATGCAGGCACTGAAGCAGGGAAAGTGAAAGCCCAGCGTGCTTGCAGGGGGTGAGGAAGCCAGCCAGCTGGACACAGGATTTGCTCTGCAGTGCCCCCGCAGCCTCCGCGGGCTGGGTCTCAGCTCACACTTGTCCCATCTCCTGCCGTGCTTCCCACTTCACACGCTACTTCGCTGGAGCCCCTCCTTCCTGAATAAATTGTTTTCATATGGTCCTCATCTCAGGGTCTGCTCCTGAGGATGGCCACCTATAACGTCAACCCATAGGACTGAAAACTGGAGCGCTGGAGGCAGGGCAGGCAAGGTGCAGAGAATGACGGCCTTTTTGTCTTCGCTAAGAACCCTTGATTTCCAAGGAGGAGAAACCCATTCAAATTAGCTTGAGTGGAAAGTTTACAGAATAATTTAAATTTCCAGAAGTATACCCTGGCCTTGGATGAATTAGAAACCACCTTCCACTTGCAGGTGCCACATCCCGCTTCTCTTCTCTGAGCCTCTCAGCATTTGCACTCCTATCTTTTTCGCTGCGGTTCAGCTTTCCCTACAATGCTCTACTCCAACGTAAGGCCTCTTTGCACATGGCGGTGGCTTACTAGGAAGCAAGACTCTTGCCCTGGTTCTACAGAGAACAAATTTATTCAATTTTAATAAATTGCCCTAGGTCCAAATGCCAAGAAAAAAGAAAAAAAAAGAATCCGATTAGCCCATGTGGGGTTAGCTGTCTGCCCAGCCCAATCAGAGGTGGCCAAGGGGGCAGGGTCAGCTGCACAGCACGGCACTTCTTCAGCAGCATTGGGGGTGCCGGCCCACTGTGCTGAAGGGGTCAGAGGCTCAGGACAGTGACGGATATCTCTAGGACAATAGCAAGCCAAGACTATTTTCTTTTGCCTTCAGGCCTGTCATTGTTGGCCCTGCCCTACCCAGCCAAGCACGGAGATTCCCACTCTTTCTGAACATGCTCCCTCAGCTCCAATATCATGGTTTTCCTCGCTGCCTCCCAACACGGTAGGCCAAAGTTGCCTCCATGCTTCTCTCTCATTTGTCCCTCAAACCATACAGGCTTTGGCTGTTTCTGCAAAAACTCTCCTTCCTTCATTGCCCACCTTCTCCATGAAGCCTTTCCCAAGAATT
>JAQZBX010059179.1:0-17571 GCA_029593785.1 Cabassous unicinctus | reverse complement strand
CTCACATTTAAAGGGTCACCAACATTGGCTGACTTTTGCCTTCTCAAATTTTCTCTCACCTGTCCCTGCCTTATTACTTCTCTTCTTTAATCTGCATATACTTCACATTTGACTGTTACAGTAGTTCTTTAAGACACTGATTTGATTTTGCAATTCTCATGTGAAAAAGCTCTTGAATGATTTTCCACTGCATATAAAATAATATGACTATCAAGTGTGACCTCCAAGACCACATTCCATCCTAGCTGTCTGTGTGTTCCATTCTCATCTGTAACTAACTCCTCTTATTTTTCAACCTTGGCTGCACCTTAGCATCACTGAGGGAGATGTTAAAAATCCCCATGCCCTGGTCTCCCCTGACCTACTAAATCAGTTTCTCTGAGGGTGGAACCTAGTCATCAGACTGTTTTTCAAAGTTCACCAAGAGATTCCAAAGTACATCTAAAATTAAGAAGAAGTCAAGACTTTAGAACTTCTAATGGTGGATTGCAAGCTCTTTCAGGAAGGATAAGGTGGTTTTTTTTTGTTGTTGTTGTTTGTTTGTTTTGCTGTTTTATTTTTTAAGTCAGCCAAAGTGATCTATCACAATATCTTGGACATAGTAGAGAGAATTTTCTAAACCTTGCCAACTCTACCCATCCCCCTTCCAATTGCCCCGCTTCCAGGCTGATTGCATCTCACTTGCAAGACTATAAGCTCAGGCATCTGAGTCTCCTTATATATTGAGGTAAGCTATGATTTGGATAACTTTCAGCTCTCAGAGATCGAATCTCCTCTTCTTTCATCTCTCCTGGCTGCATCTCAGCATGCAACACTTGATCTTCCAATGGAAAGTGAGCTTATGGAGTCAGCTGAATCGAACAGGAGCTATACTACTTTTCAGGGTAGGTAGAGTCTCACAGTTGTTGGTGAAAATTACCTTAGATCATTTACAGATGGCCTTTGTAATTTTGCGAGTATAGGACTCTTGAAAATTGAATTTTGGGGATCTATATTTATTTCACTACCTGCCTTTGTTTTGTGTTTTTTAAGTTGGCAGTATCTCCAACTTTTATTTCTAAGTGTTTCACTGAAATTGCTGTCTATTGCATCGATTAGTTTCTGGAGGTGATTTTGCCAATTAGGATACCTGTTAGCTGACAACTGAACTGAGGAAGGAAAGGTGATAGCTATTTTCATGCATTGATTCCTAGACGATAAATATGGCATGTTGGTTTTAGTTTGATTTCTCTTTTATAATTTAAGTCAGGGGTTCTTAACCTTTTTTGTTCCACGGACCCCTTTGCCAGTCAGGTGAAAACCACAGACCCCCTTACTATGTCCACACTGTACTGTGTATTATTTAATAAATATATCACACCCACACCAACATGTCCCTACAAGAATAATGTTGTTTTGGATTTCAGTTCAAGCTCACAGACCCCTTGTTAAGAATTCCTGATTTAAATAAAACAATATTTCAGTAGGTGTTAAAAGCCAGAATTTGGCTTTTATATATCATTTTTAAATGCGTGGGAAACTCTCACAAGCTGCCCTGTTTTGACCTGAATAGTATAATCATGTGATATGCCAGTGTTACGTCCATTAACATCTTACCATATTTCCTTCCAAGCTGATACCATCTCCTGTGGAGAAAAGGAGTCAGGCAGGATTGCAGGAAAGAGATCTATCCCATACTGTTTCTTTGCATCAGTTCTTCTTTTCTGGCTTCATCATGTAGTTGGAAATGAGGAAATTCAAAAGAAATTAAATTTGAAACTCAGAAATAGCATCTTTCAAATAGATTCTGTGAGGCTAAGAAGAGACATGTAGAACTGCATGTCACCTTTTAATATGAATGATGATTTAATTTTGTTAAAATGTTAATATCTCTAAGCTTGCGATCTCTCATTTGTCAATTTCATAGGATTGCCTTAATTTCTTTAATGTGCATATGTATCATCTTACTAACTGACAAGCTGTCAGAAAGATAAAAGAGTAATTTTTGAGCTTTACTTTTTGCTTATATCTCATTTTAATGTGTTAATAAAATACAAGGATATTAAATAAAACAATCGTTTTGTTGAGCATAGACTTGCTATCACATACTCAATTTTACACACTTGGTTATTTTTACCACCATTGGCTTTAATATAAAGTTTTCCCAGTGGTAACTATATTTTTAAACCAGCATTCTGAAGTGTCATGTCAGATTAATTAGTTTTATATGTTCTTATTATCTAAAGCATTCTATATCAGAAGTTGACCACAAGAGCTATACTAGAAAATAGTCCAGTTTCCGTCTTGAAAGACATGAAATCAATGGGATCTTGGAGTCAGCTTGTACTAGCTCATGAGAGCAGGTAAATTTTTAGGAATATTACAAATGATTTGTTAAACCAACCATTATTAAAAACAAATTATATAAAGTTTTCAATACCATTAAAATAAGTACTCAAAACCTATCACTGCTTATTTTACTAAAATATACTTTTGATGTGGTTTTCTGCTCTATAATATCTATATGGTGGAAATACCATGTAATGTATTTTCGTACACCTCTTCCCAACTCTTGTGTGCAGTGAAATTACATTGGCAGCTTGAAATAGGCCATGTTGGAAGGATTTATACCACAGAAAGGAAATGCCACACATCGAGGATTGGTTTTTTGTTTAGTTGATTGTCTTAGTTCTACAGGTGAAAGAAGTTTCAGTTTAATAAATAAAGTTTGTATAGGGTGAGAAATAGTTCAACAGTAGATTACATATCACATTAATTCACAACAATTTCTTTCAGAAAGGAGTCCACAGATTGGAATGAAATTCCATTTTTTGTATCAGGTCTGGATTGACACCAACGGTTGGCTTACAGATGCAAAAGTTCAGCAAAAATCAGCAAATGGATTCTGAGAATCAGTTGGCTCTGTTCAATTTACAATAAAAATACTGTGTTTTGTATTATATGTAAAGGGTTTGCTACACATCCTTTACATCAATAAAATTGATAATAACCTTATGGTCCTATGTATATTTTCTCCATAGCCAGTTGGTACACATTTACCAGTATACCATCTAAGCCTTGGTGATTGAGCCACTTATTTCTTCTCTACATTTGTGTGTTTGTGGACTGTTTGAATATGTATTGCATTCACTTCTCTTGCTTTTCTTGCATCCTTGAACACAAAATCCAAAACTATTGGAGACTATATATTTTAAGAGCATTATTGAGATATAATTCACATACCATACAATTCGTCCATTTAAAATGTACATTTAATGTATTTTAGTATATTCACCGGGTTAGGCAACCATTGCCATCATGTAATCTTACAAAGTTTTTGTCCCTATTAAAAAACACTTCATATCCATTAGCAGTCAATTCCCTTTTCCCCATCCACCATGGTCCTAAGCAACCAATAATCTACTTTGTGTCTATGTAAAATTTTCCTATTCTCAATGTCTCTTTTAAATGTAATTATACATTACGTAGGTTTTTTGTGCCTGGCTTCTTTACTTAGCATAATGTTTTTGAGATTCATCCATGTTATAGCATGAATCAATACTTTGTTCCTTTTTATGACCAAATAATTTTCTTTTGTTTGGATATACCACATTTTGTTAATACATTCATCAATTCAGAAACATTTGGGTTGTGTCCACTTTTAGGTTATTACAAATAATGCTGCTATGAAACAATATATTTTGTGTGAACATATGTTTTCATTCCTCTTGAATATATACCTTGGAGTGGAATTGTTGTCTTAGGGTAAGCTTATGTTTAACATTTGTAGTTACTGTCAAACTGTTTTCCATGTAAGCTATACCATTTTACATTCCACTAGGAATGTAAGACGGCTCCAATTTCTCTACATCCTTGCTGATACTTGCTTTTGATTATAGTAATCCCAGTGAATGAGAAATAGTATCTCATTGTGGCTTTGATTTACATTTCTCTAATGACTAATGACTTTTAGTATCTCTTCTTGTGCTTATTGGCCATTTGTGTATCTCCTTTGATGAATGTATCTTCATATTCTTTGCCAGTTTTTAAATTGGGTTATTTGTCTATTATTGAATTGTGTTTCTATACTATGGTTAAAAGTCTCTTATTAGATATATTATTTGCAAATATTTTCTCCCATTCTTTGACTTATCATTTCAATTTTCAATGGTATTGTCTGCAGCATAAAAGTTTTTACTTTTGTTGTAGTCCATTTTTTGTTTTAACTTTTGTTGCTCATGCTTTGATATTGATGTGCTTAGAAGACTTTGCCTAATCCAAGATCACACACATTTAGTCCCATAGTTTCCAGTACGAATTTTAAGATTTAGTTTTTACATTTAGATTTATGGTACATTTTTATTTAATTTTTGTGTATGATGTGATGCAGGGATCCAATAATAGTATTTTTCATATGGGTATCCAGTTGTCCATGCAACATTCTTTGAAAAGACTATTCTTTCCTCATTGAGTTGTCTTGACATTCTTCTAGGAAATCAATTGAGCAAAAATATAAGGGTTTATTTCTGAAATCTCAATTCTATTCCATTGACCTATATGCCTTTCCTCCTGCTAATATCATACTGTCTTTATTACTGTAGAATTCATAGTAATTTTGAAAATCAAGAAGTGTAAGACCTCTAAGTTTGTTCTTTTTAAAGATTATTTGGGATATTTTCTGTCCCTTGCTTTTCCATTTGAATTTTAAGTTCAGTTTGTGAATTTTTTAAAAAAGGAAGTTGGAATTTTGATAGGGATTGTGTTGAAAATATACATCAATTTGGGGAGTATTATCATTTTAACAATATTTAGTGTTTTGATCCAGCGGCATAGGATATACTTTCATTAATTTAGATCTTTTCAAATTTCTTTTAACAATTTTTAGTAGTTTTCAGTGTACAAGTCTTGCACTCCTTTTGTAAAATTATATCTAAATTTATACCTCAGTATTTTGTTCTTTTTGTCACTATTGTAAACGGAATTGTTTTTCCACATTTCATTTTCAGATTGCTTATGTATGGAAATGCAGATGGTTTTGCATATTAATCTTGTATCCTGCAACTTTGCTGAATTCACTTATTCTTTCAGTTTTTTAGTGGATTCCTTGGGATTTTCTCTATACAAAATCATGTCATCTATAAATAGAGATAGTTTTACTCCCTTATTTCCAATATGGGTTTATTTTCTTTCTCTTTTCTTGTCTAATTTTGTTCACTAGAACTTCCAATATAATGTTAAGTAGAAGTGGCTAGAACAGACATTCTTGACTTGCTTCGGGTCTTAGGTAAAAGCATTCCACCTTTTATCATTAAATGGGATTTTCAGTTGTGGGTTTTTTGTGGGTGCCCTTCTATTCCTAATTTGCTGAGTGTTTTTTAGCATCCAAGTGTGCTGGGTTTTGTCCTGTGATGTTTCTGTATCTTTTGAGATGATCATATATATTTGTCATTTATTCCATTAATGTGGTATATTACATTAATTTGTTGTCTCATGTAAAACCAATCATGCATTTTTGGGATAATTCTATTTGGTCATGATCTATAATATTTTATATATGTTGTTGGAATCTGTTTGCTAGTATTTGGGTTAGAATTTTTCATCTATATTCATAAGATATATTGGTGTGTAGTTTTCTTGTGTTGTTGCTGGTTTTGATATCTAGCCTCACAGAATGAGTTAAAAAGTTTTTCCTCATCTATTTTTTGGAAGTGTTCATGGTAGATTGGAACTATTCTTTGAATATTTGCTAGAACTTTCAGTAGGCCTGAGATTTTCTCTGTGGGAAGTTTTTAAAAAAATAAAACTAATTTGGTCTCTTTACTTGTTATAGGCCTATTCACTTTTTCTAAAAATTTTTCAATCAATTTTAGTAATGTGTCTTTCTAGGAATTTCTTCATTTTATATAGGTATCTAATTTGTTGGCATACTGTTGTTTATAGTAATTTCTTATAATTATCTTTATTTTTGTAAGGTCGATAGTAATGCTCTGTCTTGTATTCTAATTTTAACAATTTGAATCTTGTTTTCTTGGACAGTCAAGCTAAACCTTCATCATTTTTTCCTAATTTCAAAAGAGCAACCTTTGGTTTTGTTGATTTTCTCTATTATTTTCTATTCTCTAATTAATTTGTTTCTTCTCTGTTCCTTGTCATTTCTTATCTTCTGCTTGGTTTGAGTTTAGTTTATTCTCTTCTAGTTTGTTATGAAGAAGGTTAGGTAACAGATTTGAGATCACTTTTATTTTTTAATACAGGTGTTCACCACTGTAAATTCCCTCTAAGCAATGATTTCATTACATCCCATAAGTTTTCACATGTTGCATTTTAATTTTTCATTCATGTCAAACTATTCTCTAATTTTCATTGTGATTCTTCTGATCCATTGGTTTTAGGAGTGTGCCATATAATTTCCACATATTTGTAGACTTCTCAAGTTTCCATCTGTCATTTATTTCTAATTTAATTCTATTTTGTTCAGAAAACATATAAAATATGTTTTCAGTTCCTTAAAATATTTTGAGGCTTGCTTCATGTCCTAGCATGTGGTCTATTCTGGAGAATGTTCCAAGCTTGACAGAATGTGTATTCTGCTACCATTATGTGGGGTGTTCTATGTATTTCTATTAGGTTTATTTTGTATAATATTGTTCAAGTCTTCTATTTCCTTGTTTGTCTTCTGCCTAGTTCTATTTATTTTTGAAAGTGAGGTAATTAAGTCTCCAACTATTAATGTTGAATTGTCTATTTCTCCATTTAATATAGTCAGTTTTGCTTCATGGATTTTTTTACATTTATGCTACTTGGAATTCTATTATTTGGTGCATATATGTTGTAATTGTTGTACATTTCTGGTGTACTTTCTCTATCTCTAATAATGTTTATTTTTCATTTGAAGTCTAGTTTAATATAATATAAACACCCCAGCTCTTGTATGGTGGTGTTAGTTGTTGACTGCATGGTACAGCTTTTTATATCGTTTTACCTTCAACCTTTTTGTATATTTAAATCCAAATTGCATCTTCTGTAGAAAACATATGTTGTTTTCAGCCAATTTGATGATCTTTGCCTTTATTTGGATTACTTAATCCATTCACGTTTAATGTTATTATCAATATGGTTGGATTTGTGTCTGCTATTCTGATTTTTTTTCTGTATATCTCATATCTTTTTTTTCCGTCTTTTCCTCTTTTATTGATTTTTGTATTAAGTAGATTTTTTGTATTGTGGAGTTTTAATTCCTTTAACGATTTTTAAATTTTTTGAATTATTTTCTTAGTTCTGAGACTTAAAAAATACATTTTAACTTTTCATAACCTATTTCAGATACATTCTGTCTTAATTCCAATGAAATATATAACCTTTCATCCTGTGTAGCTTCAGTTTCTCATTTTTGTGCTATGACTTATACCTACACTATCTACATGTATAAATACAACAACATATTGATATAATGAATACTTTATATACTCTCATGTTTTTAAAATTAGCTGAGGGAAGAAAGTAGGAAAGTATATATTTGTAGAGTTTTTTTAACCTTCTTATTCAACCTTTATGGTTCTTTTCTTTTGTACTTATGGATTTTAATTACCATTGGGTGCCATTTCCCTACTCCAATATAGTTTTGTTAACACCTGACCCTTTTGTACTGTTGTTGTCAAATTTGTTGTATTTTAGTATCTTATAATCTCTATAATACACTTTCTTGCATATTGTTTTTTTGCAGTTGCATGAAGAAAATAGAAGAAATATGCCATTACATTGTATTTTGTTATACATAATTACCATTACTGGAACTCTTTGTTTTTTTGACTTGACTTCGAATTACCGTCTGAGGGCACTTGCTTCCAACCTGAAGAACTTTCTTTAGTGTTTATTGTAAGTCAGGTTTCCTAGCATTGAATTCTCTCAGGTTTTGTTTTTGTTAAAATTTGGGAGTGTTTTTATCTTAATTTTTGAAAGATATTTTTCTGGATGTAAGATCCTTCATTGAAAGCTTTTTGTTTTGTTTTTTGCTTTTTGCTTTTTATATTCAGCACTTTGAAAATGCCACCCCACTGCCTTCAGGTCTCTATTATTTCTTTTGAGATGTTAGTTTTTGAACTTACTGACGTTTTCTTATATGTGACAAGTCACTCATCTCTTGCTGCTTTCAAGATTTTCTCCTTGTCTTTGGTGTTCAGCATTTTTACTGTGAAGTGCCTGTGGATTTCTTTGAGCTCTAAGTTAGTTGAGCTCCAAGTTAATTGAATTTATTTCTTCTAGTTCCTGACATTACTCCTTATTGTATTACCAATGGACATTTGCCTTATTTATCTTATAGGCCAAGGACCCGAAGGCATTTTTGAGTTTTCACCTAATAGGATTACGGTATGAATTGATGTTGAATCACTGTCTGGAGTAAGCAGGTCCACATAATAAAATGATAATAGATCATTTCCCTTCCCCAATACGTGTGATTTCAATATTATCTTTAAAAGCACTCAACTGTTGGTTCTTGAAAGAATGTTCACCATTAACCAGTAATTGTGAAGAATTTCCAATATATGTTCCCATAGCACTATTAATACCTCCCATGTTCTAATACATACCACCTGTAGGAAATTGAATAATGGCCACCCATAGATATCAAGTCCTAATCTCTGAAGCTTGTTCATGTTACCTTATTTGGAAAAAGGATCTTGATAGAATTAAATTAAGGATCATGAGATGAAGAGATTACCCAGTATTAGCCAGGTTGACCCTAAATGTCATGGCAAGTATTCCTAGAAGAGAGATAGAGCGCCAGGGAAGAAAAGGCAATGTGATGCAGCCTCAAGCCAAGGAATATCTTCAACTGACAAAAGCTGGAAGACACAAAGAATGGATTCCCCCCTAGGGCTTGCAGAGATAGTGCAACCCTGCCAACAGCTTGATTTTGGACTTTTGGTCTCCAGGACTGTGAGAATAAGTGTATGTTGTTTAAGCCATCTGGTTTGTGACAATTTGTAATAATAGCTGAAGGAAAATTTATATACCACACTAGCAATGAATTGTTCAATCTGTTTTCTGAACTAGGCTATAAGCTCCACAGGTTCTGGATTATCTTTCTCATATGCCTTGATAACTCTAGCACCTAGCAGAGTACTTGGCAATATTTGGTCCTTACTGGATACTTGTTGGAAAAATGAATAAATGTACTGTGATGCTTACATCACTCATATTTCAGAGTTTAGCTGTGTGAATGAATGGACAAGTGAATGAATCGTGGAACCAATGTATATTTAGTTGCATAATCAAGTAAATATATACAGACTAACTATAAAAAACGACTCTATTTCTGTTCATCCAGCAAGGGAACTGTGAGGAAACGACAATATTTGTGATTGGGAGAAAAGAAGACAAAGTTTTATGGGTTATTTTACTCGTGGATAAATAAAATTTGGGTTTCCAACCTAGGAAAAGTCAATAGACTCTGGATAAGGGCTAGGCCAGGGGAAGTCAAAGTTAGAGGGAAGTTTCTTAGGAACTGTCCTCTAAAATGCAGCAACTTCCCAGGCTGATGACTGCTGTCCCTCATGCAACTTCATTGTATTCTCACTACATATTGGTCTTCGTTCACGTGGGACCCAGTGTAGAGGAGGAGATGCCCCACGATGGTAAAGGAAAACAGTGAGAAAGTTCTGACGCCTCATGAAGAACACACATTAGTACAGATAGATGGTTTGTGAGGTAGCACCTCCAACTGAGCAAAGGTTAAAAGGCTGACTGTTTGGCCTAACATGCAACTCCATAGTATATAATTATCTGAATATGCTGCTTTAGGCATTCTTATTTCTGAGACTTATTATAAGTCAGAAAAACAAATAAAAAACTAACAAAAGGCACCATGTGATTTGTTTTCAGTTTTGCAGTGAGCTCAGTCTGCTGGGACTGCTGTTCAAAGAGTCTCTTGCCATTTAATTCATTGGTTGCAAAATGATTTTGCTCAGATTAATCACCCTCTTGTACTATTTGCCAGGAAATAATGTCTTTGTCATATTGCTGCAGGTTATGCCTCAGAGTCCAAACGAGAACGTTTTGTGTGAGGGTGGGTGTGTATGTATGTGCTTGCAACATGTCCTTTCATATTGTTGCCATATAAAATTGAATTTCTTTATTGTCCCATTCCCAACTTATTTCTTATACCTGTCTATTCATAAGAACACTTGACTCTTTGCTGAACACACTAAGAACTTCCCACTGCCCTGGCCTATGCCTACTTCAACTCCCACTCATGTCAAATTACATTTCTTCCATGAAGCTACCTTATATACCTGAGGAATATAAAGATATATACCTCAGAATGTATCTTTATATTCTGAAATCCTATAGTACTTTGTATGCATCATCATGATCATCAAAATGACAACGGCTGCCATTTATTGAGTGTTTACTAAATGCCAAACATTGGGTTAAGTTCTTTAATACCTTATTCCATTCAATTCTTACATTTCTAAGAGGTAGGTTCTATTATCCCTATTTTAGAGATAAGGAAACCAAGATTTAGAAAGGCTTCGTTATTTGCACAAAATACACAGTTTCGAAAGGGAAGATCCAGGGTTCACACCCAGAACATCTCTAGAGCTCACATTTTTAACCTTTGAAAGATACTTCCCCTTACTTTAATACTGATAGTACACTAAATATATTTTCTTTCCTAGATTATATATGATGCTTGTGGGTAGATAATCCATATTATTTCTTTTATTCTAAGTTCTAGGCCCCAGCAACTCAATAAATATTTTGATTGAATAAATGAATCAATATCTAGAATAAGATTTTTTGCCATAAAAATGGGCCCTAAAATGTATTACAAATTGATTTAAGAAAAGTTATTCTGAAAGCTATAAATAAGTCATTATAAGAAATAAGATGACATTTATGGGTAAGCGTGATTGACTTACTATAAACTGTCAAATGCCTTTTTTTTCAAGTTTCTTAAAATTCTGTATGTATATAATGTGTAACATGGGGAGCTGTTCATTCACTGTTTTTTAAAGTTTCCTTTTTAGATGATCTCTTTCAATTTATCAATATGTTTCTGTTTAATCAAATTTATGTGTTAAATGCAAATTACTTTATTGATCTTCTGCTTTTTTTGTTGTTGTTGTTTTTCCCAGGATGGCGTAGGGGTAGATGAGAAGCTGTCCTTAAGGCGAGTAGCTGTGGTGGAAGATTTCTTTGACATTATTTATTCAATGCATGTCGAAACAGGGCCAAATGGAGAACAAATTCGAAAACATGCGGGACAAAAGAGAACTTACAAAGCAGTAAGTAAAAAAAAAAAAATTGTGCATTTTGAAATTTATTATTATATATTCTTGTTAAGAATGAGTTAAATAATTATAAATATTCTATCTTCAACATAAATTATAACATATTAAGGTCACACCCAACAGTTTAATGATAATTATTACTGGCTCTATTTTGGGTATATGTTCACTGAGTCTATTTTTATAATATAAACCTGTTTCTAGCATTCTCTTATTGTTTTCTCTAATTATATATAAAATGCAGTAGTCCCAGTCAAATGCTCACAAATGGGAAGATATTTTTGTTAAATATTCATATTACCATAATATATGAATTATGAACTGGACCATATTAACCTTTGTATCACCACTACCTTGTTAATAGTCCTTTCTTTTCAAATCATATTAATATATCTTGGTGTTTTGCATTTAGTGCTTATGGTCACACAGATAAAGAAATTTTATATAATTTTGTATGTTGCCTAATATTAAATATATTTGTCCTGAAGGGTGTGAATTTCCTAATTTTACAGAATAGGCTATTAAAGAATATGTGCTATTTTCCAAAATCAAATAACCTTGAAGATTTCTAAATGAAAATATATAATGATTTTTATCACAAATTATGTGAAAAGCAGATTAAACAAACTGTTAGATATTGAAATATATAGTCAAAATACAGTTATATATTATTTCTAAAGTTTCTAATTATATTTACAGTTTGATCTAGACACTAGCTTTTTATTTAATTAAAACTTAATGACATCCTCTTACTGTAGATATTTCATCCTTTCTTAATAAATTGAATAGTAAATTATTCTTTTCCAATATGAGCCAAGTATACCTCAGAATTACTTTACCAACAATCAGAATAATATCCTTTTTAAAATAATTCTTATTTAACTTTGCTTTTGGCTACCTTTATATTAATTGTTTTCAGCTGTATTGATACACAATATCAGTCTGGATCCATTTTTTTTTCAGATACAGAAAAATGTGTGAAATGCTCAAAGTTTCAAATACAGGTACATATGTTTGAAAATTAGCTACTGAGCATAAGAAATAGCTTCTTTTCCATAACTATTTTTTGCTGTATTGCCAGGGTCATATTGAATCTGTAGTTGCATAATAACCCTTAATACATGTTGTATTTATCCCTCCTTCTCTATGGTTTTGTTTCTTGGCTGTTTCCAAATTGCATGGTTTGTGGGCAGGCACTATTGTAAGTTTCCTTACATAATTCTGCCACATAAACTTTCTTTTGACTTACACATCCTAGGAGACATTCTTATCATGACTAATGATAATGACCTAGCTTCTTAAGATATTTTTATGTAGACTAATATTACTGAACATTCTCATTTCACCTGTCTCCTAAGCTAGAGTTGTACCTCTGGACATTAATAAAAAAAAAATGTATATTGACCTACTAATATCACCAATTGTGTATCTGATGATAATTTATTGTCATGAAATAGCTACCTGAACTTGATAGAACTTTGTAAGGTAGGGATACATAAGATCGATTGTATTGAATGAAACAAACAAAAAACATTAAACCGGTAGCGTCATTGTCAATGTAGTGTGGCAGCCAAATCTGTTTAGGTGCCAAAAGCAATTTCAAATAATTTAATTTTTGAAATGAATTTATTAGAGATGCTTGATTAAAGTAGAAACATGAGTCAATGACAGACCCAAATCTTTCACTTTGTGTTTTCTTAAATGAAATGTAGAATCTGATACATTGCTATTATTCATGCTTAACATTTCAAATAAATTGGTAAAAATGTTTCCAACCTATACCATTTTGCATTAACATTGTGAAGACATTTTCTGCATTTTGGGGTAGGGATACAGACTTGGAAAATACAAGTAGCTTCTGAAATATCATCCAATCCCTCCTGAGAGTGTCCTATTTGAAGGTCCTTCCTTCCCAAGTTTAATTTTTATATACATTTCTATAATGTTCTCACCTTTTCCTAACATCATGAAGATTCTATTGGCCTATTCTTTTGCCCTCCAGTGTCTCTCATTTGAACCCTTATTAGGAAACATTTCCATTTTAAGGTTAATACTTCATTGTAGACAAAAAGAACTGCTGCAATATCAGCAAATCTATGCACATGATTCTACAATGAATTTGAGTCTAATGTTAAAAATTAATATAAATGTTCAATTAATGGGGCATAAAAGTAATGCAGTTTGAAATGGAATGATTTAGTGGTATTAGGGCCCTAACCTGTTGGGTCAGAAATTAGCTCCCAATACTAATGCTGGAATTGGCTAATCATTGTAGAATTAGCTAGATACCTATTGCAGTTATAATGGTTCCCATTAATGTTAAGTGTTTTCCCCTACTTCTAACAGATTAGCTCATAGAGCATGCATGATTATGTTATTGACCTTTTATTCTCCCTTTACCTCCATGGCCAAGAAACCATACTTATATAACAACTAATCATTAAAGTGTGTCATATTGTCTTATTAATATTATCAATAGATTTAGTGATCATTTTATTTTCTTTGCCTTTTTTGCGAATCTTCTATATCTTCACTCTTCAGGAAATGGTGGTCATTTAGTATTGGATTAACTTTTGAATGCTATTTGGTTTTACCTATCTGCAGTATATCATTCCTTGAAATATCTAGGCATTATACACCTTGAATTTTATTGCAATCTCATCTGACTATAGATAAAATTGGAGGGCATATATTCTATTATTCATGAGCTCTTTTGAAAATCCACATTAAATGACACATTTTAGGAATATGTAAAGGCCATCATAATTTTTTCAGTGATTTTGCAGTCTAGTGTCTCTTGTAGGTCTTCCATTTTCTGCATTTCTCTCTGTGTATATTAATTGTGACTGTTGCAGTGAATATATTCCTTCAGTATATTTGTATATAGTCAACTCTTGATTATCTACATTAATAGAATGGAGCAGAGAGCTGGGTCGTACAAATATCAGTGATAAAATATATTTAAATGCTTAAAATGTTAAAATATATTTTTGTACCAAAATTTGAATGCAGATGTATTTAGAAATTTGGAAAGTCACTTCAAGAGTAATGATGTAACATTAAAAAGAAAAAAAAAAAAAAAAAAACTAGGGTGAGATGTTGTCTAGTCTTCCAGTCCCTAACTCCTCTTAACTGCTGCCTGAACTCCACCTTCAGGGAATTCATCACCATTCTTTGCTTGCCTTTTATCACTTGTCTTTTATCACAGGCTGAGCTCTGCTACCTTTTCAAAAACGTTTCTTAAGTCAGCATGTGATTAAAGGATTGAATTTCAAAGCTCTTTCTTGGTACATGTAAAATAAAAATAATTAGTGGAAATCCAGGAACTAAGGGGGGAAAATTGGTGTCATCAATAGAGAGAACAATCCACATATGTACATATGTGTTTGTAGCTTGAGCGTGATATGGTAAACTTACATGCATTACTCACATGCATAGCTGCCAAGAATTACATTCATTGAATCCAAAGTGGAGAACATATGCTATTGCTAAAAGAACATAGGTTTGAAGCCAGACAAACTCAGTTTCAGATTTCAAATCCAGCACCTCCTATCTGTGTGAATTTGGGCAAATTCTTTACTTCTCATCACCTCATCTTTACCAGGGGATAATGATATATGCCATGTGGCGAAAGAAATGAGTTAATATGCATAAAGTGCTTGGCATATTGTAAATGTTTGATTAATGTTGTTTCTCCTTCTTTATCCAATCACTGTGTTCCAGGTAGAAGAAGGATGGGCAGAGCAATTGTCATAGCTCTATTATTGGCCCTAATTACAATTCTGAGTATAATTTCTTCTTCCTGTCTTATTGCCTCTGTCTTGTGCTAGGAATAGTAATAATTTTTCATACATCCTTTCATATACATCCTGTAGAAGTTACTGTCCCCAGAAGTCCTCATCAGTGTAACTTTTACCCAAAGTTTGAGCTGAAGGAAAGCGAGGGGGAAGGCCAGGATCCCTGTGGCTAGAAGCTCTGCTGCCAGATGAAATTCATGAGAATTTGACTTCTTTCATTTGCTTTTTTCCAAAGTTTAAATATGTTTGTCAAATTCATTTTCTGAAAAAAATGTTAACACTGGCTGTCTTTAAATGAATGGAATATGCCTTTACAGGGATACACGGCAAGACATAATATAGTCATGCAGAATTTCTATTCTTACTCTGAAAATTAACAAGAAAAATCTTTGTTCTACCAAATCTAGAACACTTAACCCTACAACTTCAGTTAGTATCATTTTTTTCATGATCTTTTTATAAATACTTACTGGTTCAGCATATCTACTAGAAAATGGGATATTTTAACTTGCACCAGTTTCTGCTGGTTATGTAAAAATTCCCAGAATTCTGTCAACTTAGAATAACACTAATGAGCCAGATTTGCTGCCATTGTGGAATGAAAAAATAGCACTAAAATAAAATTCAAGGGTCCTGAACAGTTTGTTTAAACTCTTTTGGCACAGGCCTCAGTTCCCTCACATCTAAAGAGAAGAGGGGGTTGTATTTGTCTTTTCAAACTCCGAAAGAATAATAGCAATGACCCTGGTGTGTATGGGGTCATCACTGTGCTATGGGACATAATGAAAATAGTAAAGCAAACAACTTGGTCAGCACCAGACTGATCAAGCGTAGGGAATGCATCCTGCTCTTGTAAAAGCAGATCGTCTGGCAAATCATAGTTCAGAGATAGAAGATTTGGCCCCATTATTTTCTAAAGCATTCTCCTATATATAACAATAATGATGAAAATAATAACAACAATAATTTAAAAAGAGCTGTGGTCATTGGATTTCATAGTTCCAGGATTTTAAAAGAGCAATCAAAGGAAGGCTATAAAATTGATTATCAAATGTTAGCAGTTTGTCACTCTCTCCATTTTTGTCCAAAATGTTACAATATTATGAACCATACTGTCCATGAGCAGCTCCTTAAATTATTATGTGATTTTAAGCTGCAGTGTAACAGATGACAACACATCTCCATTGCACTTATTCTGGACCTGAACATGATGACTATGCTACACATCCCATTTGTTTAATTATACTTCTTCTTTTGCTTTTTTGTTATAAATGTTTTCATCAGTGTTGCTCATATTATAGCCCTATAGTCTGAGACAGGGTTTACTGAATTTTCTGGGTCTCACAGTGTTGAAATAGGGCATTACCCATGTTGCTCTGTGATTAATGCCAGGAAGACTATGTGCCTCAAACCTACTTCCCTTTCCTATCACAATGTTTCACATTATACCATTAGAACTTAATTTATTTGTTTTAAATCATTGACCCCTGCAGCATTATGTAAAATTTATATATCATTGGCAGAGATAAAGTCGTGAATAAATTAGGCCCCTAGCAGTCATTGACACTTTATAGTTGTCATTTTTACAAATTTGCTACAGTCTCCCATCTTGAGCTGAGTTTAACTCAAGAGTATGGAAGGATACAGTAAGAGAATGAGGGACATGCTATAGATAACTCCACTGACCTCCCAATCAGCATTGGATCTGGTCCTGATTTTTGTGTGAGACTTAGTGTGACAGCATGCATTATAGCATTTGGCATGTATTTGATAGAAGTCTAGAACTCGTATCATCAAATCAGGATGAAAGGCCTCAACAAATCCCATTTGAAAAATCTGTATTTCCTGCAAAAAGGGGGACTACTTCTTTTAACGAAATATTTGTAAAAGACATGGGTATTATTGTGTTGAAATAGATGGAAAAGATTAGATTTTAAAACTATGACATAATTAAATCAATTTCTCGGTAAAAGTGCTATCTAGGAGTAATTCACTAATAATATAAAAATAGTTGTGTCCCTTATCATTCCCTTTTAATATTTCAAATTTTTTCCCTTTTCTGACACATTTAAGAGAGCATGGATAGATGTTTCTGAGGCAAAGGGCCGAGGTAAATATTCTCTTGGGGTTTAGAAATGAATTTTTTGCCTGTAAAACATCTCATCTGATCTCATATAAAAGCCAAATCAAAGGAAAACAATACAATAAATAAATAAATATAGGTCTTTGCTTTTTTATGCAGATGTCATTTCATTTTATTATTATAAATTACAGTGGCTTAAGTAAGCAACTTAATGTTAGAAAAATACCTTAAAATTAACTCTTCCAAATCCAATTAATTTTGGAAGACTTTCTCCAATATTGAACTCATTAATAATTGGAAACATTATATAATCAGTGAAAGTAGTATATTTTATAACCAGGTCATCTTGGAGTGTTAATAGTACAAAACATTGCTTAACTATAAATATTTGACAGGAGCTCTTGTGAGGTTCTTTTCTGTT
>JAQZBX010059178.1:0-17578 GCA_029593785.1 Cabassous unicinctus | reverse complement strand
AGGGTTTTTAGTTGTACTTAATGGAAGAATAGGGAAAAGTATGTCCATTCCATCTTCCTGGAAGCAGAAGTTTACCTACATACCCATTTTAAAGATTAACAGCGAAAAGCAGGGGTGGGGGAGTGGGTGTAGCTCAGTGGTTGAGCACCTGCTTCCCATGTATGAGGTCCCAGGTTCAATCCCGGTACCTCTTAAAAACAAAACAAACAAACAAACAAAAAGATTAACAACAGGAGACAAGTATTCGAAGCCACCACAAATAACAGCTAGCTTATTTTATCTCCAAACCTACAGTTCCAGCTCAGACCTCTCTCCTAAGTTCTCACCTTATATGGTTAACTGTTTGCTAGATGACATCACCGTGTATCTCCCTGGAACCTGGAACCAGACCCCACATGTCAAAAATGTCCTCTTAGAGTTGTTGCTCCTCTTTGACCTCTTGCCTAGTGAAGGGATTCCCCGACTCCAAGTTGCCCAAGCAACTGCAAGCCCCAGCCTCCCTGTTGGTGACCACATACTAATGGTTTTTCTACTCCCTTAGTTATCTGCTGAACCCACCCCCTCTGCAGCTGCACTGCCTGGTTTGAATCCTTAGGATCTCCACCTTGCATGTTTGGCAATAGCCTCCTAACTGGTCTTTTTGCCTCTACTCTTGACTCCCTTTTCCTCGCCATCCATCTTCTATATTGTCACTAGGGAGAATTTTTTAAACCCAAATCTGGTCATACAGATGAAAACCCTAATGTGGCACCTGCCCAGTCTTAACTTGCTGCTCGCTCTCCACTCTGCTGCCTACTTGTGCTGTACATACTGCAGGGCACACAGCACTCTCCATTCCCAAATGTGCTCTTCTCTCCACCTGAACAGACACCCCCCTGGAAAGCCCTGTTCTGGCCCCTGTTCATCATCCAAGTCTCAGCCCAGGGATAGCCTCCCTTCCACAGACTTCTGGGAGCGGAGTTTTGCACACTGTGAGCTCCTCTTCTCTTAGTGCCTCCCCCTGGCCTCTCCTAAAGTGTTCATATCGTTGTACTGTGATTATTTCTGTTCCAGGGCCCCACAGGACTTTGAGCCTTGGCTTTTCATGTTTCTACTCCCAGCTCTTACAGGCTGCCAGGCATAGCATGCATGTTATTAGCAACTTCTTGTTGAATGAATAGAGGACAGATTTATTCATGTAAAAATATTTTAAAGTTGTAATAGAGTTGTAAATACACATAGATTTCAAAGACATTAACTCTAAAGACTTGTTAGAAGTAAATGAATGTCCCCAGCTTCCTCTGCTTCCTGTTTCCTCCTCCCCAGAGCAGCTCTGACGACACTTTTAATTGATTCTTCTGGTGCTTACTCCCATCTTCAAAGAACATACTTCTTTTGCTACTTGTTGATTTTCTCCTCACCATGAAAGAAGAGAATTTAGCTCTTTCAGCCCCATATCCCCAACACACAGACACACACACACATATACCTTACCATCTCTCATCATCCCAATTCAAGGACATAGTAATTTTGGATAGATCAGTATTTGGTGTTGATATTATTGCCTATGCAAACATAATTTAGAAATGAGCTAAGTAGTGTACCATGGTTACTCTCCCTTTCCTACACCACTTTTTTGTTTACATTGGAGATAGGAAAGTATTGCTTTTTTAAAAAAATGATATATTTGCACAGTTTTCTATGTTCTTATCTCTCTGCTAGGTATCTAAATTTCTTCTTGATTTGTTCAGATACCTCTCACCTCCCTGAAGCTTTCTCTCTTCCCTAGCCTTCCAAACTGCTCTAGTCTGGTAGGACGCATAGCTCACTGCCTAGTGCACAGCTCTCATTCTGGAATCTCCCTTCTCCCCCATCCTGAGGAGTCCCTCATCTCTCTGTGTCCTGTTTCCATGTCTTCTGTGCTCTTGGTTTACTCCTTGTTTTAGAAGAGCATATCTTCTGTGCCTTTCTGGGAAAACAGTGCACAGATGGTAAATTTTTGAAATCTTTGTATTTAAAAATACCTTCATTGTTCTCGCACACCTATTGATAGTTTGGCTGTGTATAGAAGTCTGCGTTGGGAATTGTGCTCCTTCAGAACATGAAGGCATTGTTCCATTGCCTTCTAGTTTCCAATGTTGCTATTAAGAAGTCTGAAACCATTCTGACTTCTGATCCTTTGTAAATGAACTTGTTTCCCCCTGCCCCTCTGGAAGCTTTTAGGATCTTTTCTTTGCTTACAGTTTTCTGAAATTTCATGATGACGTACCCTAATGTGGATTTATTTTCACCTATTCTGTTGGGCATTTAGGAGGCCTTTCCATTTAGAATTCCATGTCCTTCAGTACTGGAACATATTTTTAAGCTTCATTGATTACTTTCTCCCCTTGTTTTTTCCCCATCAACTTTTCCTAGCAGTTCTACTATTCAGATGTTGAAAGTGCTGAGCTGGTAAGATTTCCCAGGAAGTGTTTTTCAAACTCCTTCTTGGAGTCTCTGGGCTGTCAGTGTTCTGGCACCCCAGTAGGCAAAAAGGACTGGAAAGTATGAGTGTGTGTGTGCGCACGTGCATCTAGAATGCATAAGTTCACTTGATCTTCTTGTTCTCAGTATGATGCCCCACCCTCAACTATGCCTTGGGCCGTCCAGTCAGTGATCTTCCCTTTTACTGTCTCAGAGTATAGACACTAGCGTGGGGCAGTTTCCTGTTCCATGGAATGGAATGGAGATGGAGGTATCTGGGGATATTACTTTTCAAGAGACATTTAGCCAGTCCTTCCTCTTATTAGCCCCACCTTCACCCCACCTCCAAGGATAATGGGTGCTATAAATTACTAGGTGTTTGTGGTGGTGGTGGTTGTAGGGAGGGTGACTAGGTTATGGTGTCCACTTGTCTGATCAAGCCAGCACTGACCTGATTGTTACTGTGAAGGTATTTTGTGGTCATTAAATCATGTCAGTTGATTGCATCTATGGCTGATTACATCAACAAAGGAGGTTGTCTTCAGCAATGAAGTCTCCTTATCCAGTCAATTAGAGGCCTTAAAGGCAGAACTGAGGATCTCATCCATCAGAAAGAATTTCTATCTCTACTCCAGACAGCCTGTTTCTCCATTGTCACTGTCATCAAGATTCCAACCTGAGGCCTTCCCTGCGGAATTTGAACTTGCCAATCCCTAAGGTCATGTGAGTCAATTTCTATAATAAATCTCTTAATACTTGCACACACATATCTTGTAGGTTCTGTTTCTCTGGAAAACCGTGGCTAATACACTAATACTGCAGTTATCTAGTGAATGGCTGGAGGTACCTTTATGGGGAAGGCTGGGAAGAAGAGTTATAGAACATACCTGTGGAGTTATTGCAGGAGACTTCCTTAAAGGTACTAGTTCTCCCCACTTTTTAAAGGTGCTGTGGGTTTGTGAATTGACTCAAGTCTGGAAATAAGGGAAGCGGCCATGATTCTATTAAATAATGACTCAAGACAGGCCTCTATTTGCCAGACCTAGAGATGTCTTTGGTTTCTATAGATCGAAGACGATGTTAAAAAATCAGGGGAAACGGATATGACTCAAGTGATTGGGTTCCTGTCTACCATATAGGAGGTCCAGGGTTCAATTCCCGGGGCCTCCTGGTGAAAGGCAAGCTGGCCTGCATGACGAGCTGGCCCAAGTGGAGAGCTGGCCCACGTGGAGTGCTGGACTGTGCAGGAGTGCTGGCCCACGTGGAGAGCTGGCGTAGCAAGATGACACAACAAAAAGAGACACAGAGGAGAGACAATAAGAGACACAGCAGATCAGGGAGCTGAGATGGCACAAGAGATTGAGTGCCTCTCTCCACTGTGGAAGGTCCCAGGATCAGTTCCCTATGCCACCTAAAGAGAAGACAAGCAGACACAGAAGAACACACAGAGAGCAGACAGTGAGTGCCAAACAACGGGAGGTGGGGGAGGATAAATAAATAAATCTTAAAAAAAAGATCAGAAAACAATCAACCCAATTTAAAGATGTGAGCAAAAGATTTGAATAGACACTTCAAAGTGCATCACTAGGCAAATGCAAATTAAAACTGCCACACACGTATGAGAACAGCTAAAACAAAAATCGGAAACAACTGACACCACCAAGTGCTGGCAAAGATGCAGAGCAGTGAAACCCTCATACTTGGCTGGCAGGAATGCAAAGTGGTACAGCTGCTTTGGAAAACAGTTTGACAGTTTCTTAAAAAGTTAAACCTACACTTAGCATATGACCCAGCAATCCCACTCCACGGTTTTTACCCAAGAGAAATAAAAACTTATATTCATGCAAAAAGCTGTACATGAATGTTTACGGCAACTTTATTCATAAATGCCCTGAACTGGAAAAAGTCCAAATGTTCTTCAACTGCTGAACTGATAAACACATGGGGACACATCCTTTCAATATAGTGGTGCTCAGCGACATAAAAAGAAGGCACTGCTGTTACACCCAATGGTATGGATGAATCTCAAATGCTTAGGGGAGAGAAGCCAGACTCGAAAGGCTACATACCATAGGTTCCATTTAAATGACATTGAGAAAAGGCCAGCTTGTAGGGGCAGAGAACAAATAAGTGGTAGCCAGGGGATAGGAGTGGGGAAAGGGTTTGACTAACAAGAATCAGGTTGAAGGCGCTGCCCTATATCTTGACAGTGGTGCATTTGTCTATGAATTTGTCGAAACTCACAGAACTGTACACCAATGAGAGTGAATTTTACTGTCTGTAAATTTAAAAAATAAATTTGTAAATTTTCTAGTAGCCACATTAAAAAGAGAGAGAAAAAAGAACGTTAATAGACTGTTCATTTATTTCAGAACTAGAACTCCATGATCAGGTAATTGTTGCCAAAGATTCCTGTGGGTTGGGACATGCTGATTGTGCTTCTGACCCTGTTCCTTTTGTATTGTATTGTATGTATTTTTTATTTCTTTATTTTTTGTATTTTTTTCCTGTGCCTTTTAATGTAACCATACCCCCTTGGTCTCTGGTGATCATCTGCTGCCACCTGGGATCCTGTCGTCTCTATTGAAACCAGGAAGCCCATTTCTACGGCAGCACCTCCCATCTTTGTTCCCAAGCATGCAGAGACAAAACAGCATAGCACTTCTTAATAATGCTGAGCTTCTCCCATCAGTATATTTCTCAATGCCTCTGTGAAAGGAATACCCTAGTCTAGGCCCTCTTGGGGTCATTATGCAGGGACAGGTGAGTAGACTGTGCATGATAAATCCACCGAAGCCTTCCACTCTCCCTAATTCTTTGGATTCCTTCCTCCACATTATGCAATAGAATTTCTGGCACCTCAGCTTCATTTATGCTATGGCGCTAGCGAGTCCAAGTTTTAGTCAATCAACTAAGGAAGGAGTTAAAATCATTCCCAGCTGCTAGAGCCAGCACACTGAATCTGGAATCTCTCAACCTATATAAACAAGTTTAATCTAAACTGTATTCCTTTCTCTCTAGTTTAGCACCCTTACAACCCTGCAGAAATTCCCCAAGTTTATGTCTCTACAGACTAGCAAAATCTTTTGGTTTGTGAATCTTCTCCTCTAGGGTAAGATTTTGTATTTGTCCCCCTAGTTATGTGTCCGAGGCTTCCATTGCAAGTTATAACTACCTTAGGCGAGGTCCTTACAGGGTCTGCAAGCAAGACAGGACCTACCTCATTAGACAGAGAAGGAGAGAAGAGTAAGGTCTGGGTATTCAGCATTCTCAGATGTATCCAAAAGTCCTGTATTATAACAGAGTACCACAAACTGGGTGGCTTAAGACAACAAAACTGTATTCTCTTGCAGTTCTGGAGTCTAGAAGTCCAAAATCAAAGTGTTGGTAGGGCCATGCTCCCTCCAGACCTGTGAGGGAGGCTTCATCCTTGCCTCTTTTAGCTCCTGAGGGCTCCTGGCATTCCTTGACTTGTGACTTCGTCTTCACACGGCCATCTTCCCTCTGTGCCTGTCTCTATGTCCAGAACACCAGTAACAACACCTGTCATATTGGATTTAGGACCCACTCTAATCCAGTATTGACCTCATTTTAACTTAACTAATTACATATGCAAAGACCCTATTCCCAAACAAGGTTCGGGGTGGACATGAATTTTGGGGGGACACTATTCAACCCAGTCCAAGCCTCTATCCTCATTGTTAGGATTCCTCTTCTTCTCCACCAGTGCCTTGCCTGTCACATAACACCTGGCAAGGTTGTGATTTCAACTTAGGATGTAATTCAACCACCTGCAGGGTCAGGCTCCAGCTACAGCAGCCTGTGGCTACGGGAGTTGAGAGATTCCTTTAGGAAGTCTTAGAAGCATCCTGGTCCTCTTGAGCCAAGAATTAAAAACTTCAGGCTTGCCATTTTCTTGCTTTAAGCTCACCTGGGCAGCCAAGCAGCCAGCCCTTGATTTCCTTTTCTCCACCATAATGACCTAGCCCTGCAGCTGTGTAGTCTGCAATGCCTCACCTTGAATAGGCCAGTCCTTCCAGATAGCCTCGGGGGGGGAAATGAAGGTACTGGATTTGCCATGTGGTAACTGGGACCTCACTGCCTTCAAACCCAGTCAAGTCAGATAACCACTCCCAGAGCCCCTTCTTGGAGGTCTGATGCCTGCTTCCAGTTGCAGGAAACAGGTGGCTGATTGACCTCATGAACACACTACACTATTGCAGCTGTGATCCAGGGATCAGGATGCCACTCCCGCCCGTCCTGGTACAATTCTCTCTCAAGCACAAAGCAAGTGAGTGGACACTGGAAGCTGCTCCAGAAAAATCCAACAGCCCCACGACCAAGCTTGTCAGCAGCAACAACCAAAGCAGTAGGAGAGGGTCTCTACCTTACGTCCACCTTCCCAATCTCATTCATCTGCATCTAATTAGTGAAACAGTTCCTATCCAGAACGTTAGCTGCAAAGGCATCTGGGAAATGTAGGTTTTAGTTTTCTGACCTCTGGAGGCAGAGAGGCAAGAATTTGGAATGGAGCTCAGTGCCAATTCATCCTATTCACCACCTTTGAGCTTTGCAGCCAGACTGCTTGGGTTTAAATTCTGGATTTGCCACTTATTTAGCTTTGTGACCTTGAGAAAGCCCACCACTATGAGCCTCAGTTTCTTCATCTGTAAAATGAGGGTTATAATACTACCCATCTCATAGGGTTGCTGTTAGGATTAAATGAATGTCCATAAAGTGCTTAGCACAGTGCCTGACACATAAGAAGAGCACAATAAATGTTGGCTAGTATTATAATTTTCATTGTTGCTATTATCAATTCAGGATGACACAAAGATGAATAAAACAGGGTATCTGCCTTCAAGGAGGCATGGGGGAGGCAGCATGTAAATAGCCAAGTGGGCTACATGGCAAAATGAAATAGAAACAGTTGGGAAATTCAGTTCTGAAGCTCAAGAGAGACCAGGGCTAGAGATAAATAGTGGGATTTCAACTCAGAAGTGAGAGTGGAGTCAAGGGATGGAAAGATTGCTCAGGGAGAGAAAAGACCAAGGACAGAAAGTGAGGCTTATTTAAGGGGTCTGCGGAGGAAGAGGAGCTGGCAGAGGTGGGAGGACCAGGGGAATGCAGCAGTGAGGATGCCAAGAGCAGAGGGTCTCAGGGCCAGGTGCCATGGAGGTTGGCAAAGACATGGAGACAGAGAAGGCTATCGGTCTTGGACTGGTGGCCTTTGAGGGACCTCAGTGGCAGGTGCAGGAGGGAAAAAGATGAGATTGATCGACAGTCTGCCCCTTCCCCATCACCTGTGGTCCCCATGGCGACCTGAAAGTACATACAAGAGGAAATCTAAATGTGAGGGTCAAGGGCAGAGGGATACTACTCATAAACTCCAGGAAGGGTCCTCCTCAGTGCTGTTCTGGGAGATATGCAAGGGTAACTCCCTCACTTCCTTCAGTCTTTTTTTTTTCTCCAAAGCTATTTATTTTTTTAAAGATTTATTTTATTTATTTTTCCCCACCCCCTTGTTGTATTCACTCGCTTTGTGTGTCTGCTCATTGTGTGCTCGTCTTCCTTTTTTTTAGGAGGCACTGGCAAGCAAACCTGGGACCTCTCATGTGGGACGGAGGCGCCTAATCACTTGAGCCACCTCCGCTCCCTGCTTTGTTGAATCTCTCATTATGTTTTCCTCCTTGTGTCTCTTGTTGTGACATCTTGTTGCATCACCTTGCTGCACTAGCCCATCGCATCACCTTGCTGACTTGCTTGTCTTCTTTAGGAAGCATCAGGAACTGAACCTGGCTCCTCCCATGTGGTAGGTGGTAGCTCAGTTGCTTGAGCCACCTCACCTCCTTCAGTCTTGACTCAGATGTCACCTTCAGAATGAGTCCTACCTGGACTGCTCTATTAAAAAATTGCGACCTGTCTCTTTCCCTGTGATAGGTTGAATAATGGCTCTCCCAAAGATGTCCATGTCCTAATCCCCAGAACCTTACATGATGAAAGGGACCTTGCAGATGTGACTAAGTTAAGGATCTTGAGATGGAAAACTTATCCTGGATTTTCTGGGTGGACCCAACGTAATCACAAGGACCCTTATAAGAGGAAAGCAGGAGGGTTGGAGACAGAGAAGGAGATGTGACGCAAATGGAAGAAGAGGTCAGAGATAGGGATTTGAACATGTTTATGCTGCTGGCTTTGAAGATGGAGGATGGGTTGGAGTCAAGGAATGCAGGTGGCCTCTAGATGCTGGAAATGGCAAGAAAACGGATTCTTCCCTAGGACCTCTAGAAGGGGCACAGCCCTTCTGACACTTTGGTTTCAGAACTGTGAGGTAACAAGCTTATGTTGTTTTAAGCTACTGGGTTTGTGGTAATTCATTACAGAAGCCATAGGAAACCAATATATCCCTGATTCCTTATATCTTGCTCAATTTTTTTCTCCATAATACTTACTGTCTTCTAACATACTACATTTTACACTTATTACATTTATCATTTATTGTCTGTTCCTTCTGCTAGAACGTAAATTCCACAAGAGCAAGGATGATGTGTCTCTTTTGTTTGCTGTTGAATCCCCAGCATTTAGAACAGTTTTTGACCCATAGTAGGTGCTCAATAAATATTTGTCGGATGTCTGGTTGAATGAATGGGGTGGGATGGAAACAAGGGTGGCTGCAACATTTCCTTCCCTGGAAGGTCTAGGTTCCTGTACCATTAAAACAGTTAACAGCCAAAATTATTTTTTGTATTCATATTGGTAATACATAATTCAAAAGGTACGAAAGTATGCACAATGAAAGTCTTCCTCCTAACCCTTATTCCCACCTACACCAATTTCCTTCTTCAGAGGCAACTATTAATTCCAGTGTCTTGTTTATCCTTCTAGTGATATTCATATGTACTAGGATAGATATATGTGAATATATATAGTGTTTTTCTTTTTACACAAATGGCAGTATACTATACACACCGATCTGCACCTTCCAGTCTCATTTATTAATTTATTATCTGGGCTGGATTGCACCTAGGCAGGGGATGGATGGAATTGAGACAGGTTAGTATAGGGCAAGCGGGAAAACAGCTGGGACCCTGCCGAGAACACGGCTGCGAGACCCTGCCCAGAAACCCCTGAAGGGAAGGCTGCTACTAAGAACAAAGCCAGAAAGACCCGGCCGAGACCTTGGCCATGATATCCCATTTGGAACTCTTTCCAGCGTCAAGGGGAAGCCCCAGATAACTCCAAACAGGCCTCCTCGTTAGCCCCCTGAGAGCTAACAGGTGGGGCAACCAAGCAGAACGGCAAACAGCTGGGGCCCTCCCCAACATTAGGGAGGGGAAGGAGGAAAGGCCTAAACTGGGGCCCCACATGTGCATCTCACCCTGTAGCTCGCCTGCACCCATGTCTCAGGTTGTGTACTTATCTCTTTTCTTGTTTCTTAGCAAACTCTACTCGCTTGCCTACCCTATGGTGCATCTTTAAATTCTTTTAGGGGGTGGATGTGGCTCAAATGGTTGGGCGTCCATCTCCCATATGGAGGGACCTGGGTTCGATCCCTGAGACCTCCCGGTAAAAAAATAAAAATAAATTCTTTTATGTGACATAGCCAAGAACCTAGAAGCCCAGAAGTCAGAGCGTTCTGCTAGCAGAACGGGACAGATATAATAATAGGGGGGCAGATGACTCCATATTATAATTTCTGGCTTGCTTATTTGGATGGCCCCAGAGGCCTGGGCTTTTCCAGCAGCATGCTGTTAAACAGGCACGCCCCTAACCTCCAGCGGGAGGGAATTCCAGAGTACTGAGTCTGGTACAGCTTGGGGCTGACCCTTGATCTTGGCCGCCTCTTGGAATCACCTGGGGAACTTGTTAGAAATTTGTCCTGAAGCTTGTCCCACACCCTGGCCCCAGCTGAATCAGAATATCCAGGGATGGGGCCGAAGACGCAGTATGGTTTGCAAAGCACCCCAGGTGCTTCTCATGTGTGGCCAGGGCTGAGAATTCCTGGGTTAAATTATAATTCTCAGAGGAAAGTGTTTGGAACTGGAAATCTGGAGCCATGGCTTCCTGCTTTATGCCTGAGCAAGTCATATGAACCTCAGTTTCCACTTCTCGGAGTCAGGGCCAGTAATAACCACTGCCTGGCATGCCTCACAGGATTGTAATGAGGATCAAATGCATAAGAGCCCTGGGAACTGTGGGGCATTGTCTAACGGGAGGGGACAATCATATCAGGTGCTTTGTCTTGGGTTACTCGGAGCAGCTTGACTCAGCTTCAGGTACAGCTCAGATTCTGCCAGGGACTTTCTGTTTCTCCCTCAGGCAGGTCTGTGTCCTCTAAAGTCTGCTGGGGTCAGGCTATTCGCATACCTGTCTGCTTCCCCTCCCACCCCCGGCAGCTAAGCCACCTGTCTCTTCTTTTTTAGGGACCTGTAGCAAGCGGGATTCTTCTTGATTAAATTACAGTGATTGCAAGCCAGGGCAGCTCAACCCCTTTGGGAGGCTCATCTCTGGGGGCACCTGTGTGGTTTGAGAAAACACATTATTATGCTTTTACACGTTTGGAAAATGGTGGGGAAGGATGGGGCAAGAAAATAACCTCAACTGCTTTCTAAAAACAAATCTCAGAAAGTAAAGTTCAACCACATCTGGATGACTGGTGGGCCTGACCCAAAGATTTCTCTCCCGCAGACCCCTGCAGAGACTGGGGGAGGGGAAATGGGGGTGGAGGAGAACTGAAAGGAAGAGAGGTGGGGCAGGTGATTGTTTATTCAGGGAAGATGGGCTTAAAAAGAATGAGAAACAGCATTTGCTTTCAGGTAGGATCCGTTTTCCTCCCAGTAGGAGAGCCCTGCCCACAGAAGAGAACCTCTTGTGCAACTCAGTTCACTTTCTAGCTTCTCTGGCCCCATCTTCTCTCAGGGCCCTACACTGATGAAGAAAGAGCTCCCCCCTGTCCCTCAGGGGCTTTCTGTTCTGGTCCTCAGGGCCTCTCAGGGAAATCAGGGCTTCTAACAGGGCAGTCTCCAAGGACATCCCTCCCCTCCCCCCCATATTTTTAGAGATTGTAGAACAAACAAACTGCTTTTTCTTAGGTTAAAAACTCCGTTTCCCATTTCGTGGAAGACGCATTGGCATAGGATCATCATACATCCCCTTCTGTGAGGTCTCTCCTGACTCCCACTACCAGTCCCCCTTACTGGGCTTCTATTCTGGTCCATACACTTAGTACCTTCTAACATGCTGTATAGTTTGCTGGTTTATTACATTCGTTATTTAGCATCCATCTCCCATCACCAGTATACAAGCTCCATGAGGACAGGGATTCTGTCTGTTTTGTTCACCGATGGATCCCTAGTATACCTAGAAGAGTGGCTGGCACGTAGCAGGTGCTCAATAAACATTTGTTGAAAGAATGAATAAGCATGCACATACTTTTGACCATTGGGCTGTAAGCTCTGAGGGGCAGCACCTATTTTGTTCACTACTCAGTGCCTACCTAGCACAGGGCATGGCACAAAGCAGTTACTTCATAAATATTTGATAATAAGTAAGGCAGCCCAGGATATCATATCTAGGAATTACCCCACTGATATGCTCACGCAGTGCATATATGCACAAGGATATTGGTTGTGGCATCTTTGTAAAAACAAAACTAATGGAGACCAAGTTATCCATCACTAGAAGACCCTGGTTAAGTCATTTGTGACACAGCCATACAACGGTGTATTAGGCAGCTATGAAAAAGAATGAGGCAGGTATATCCATACTGTCTCAGAAAGGTGCTCAAGGTATGTTAAATGAAGAAAGCAGAGTTTCAGAAATCAAGGTGCAGAACAATACAACCCTGCATATATAAAATACAGTGATCTGTTTACCTATGCAGTTTTCCTGAAACATATTTAATAAACTAATCAATAGTGGTTACCCCTGGGGAATGGAGCTGGGAGATTTTAAATTTCATTCCCTTCATAAAAATACCTCTTTGGATTTTGTGATGATGGGCATGTTACTTTTATCCTTTTATTTAAGTTATAAAAGATAAATTATCATCTAAACTAAAACATAGGATTAGTTTTCAGACATTGCTTCCACCAGATGACAATCTAATGAAAAGCACAGAACTGTAGCCTTTCCATTAATTTCAAGGTGTCCTTTATCACCTACTTGGATGCTCACCTAGATGGGAACCTCTGATGTAGGTTATTCATCATCAATGACCACATTTACTCCAGTTCCAACTAGACCAAAATCCATATCCCAATTGCATGAACAAGCAGAGCATGGGGGACCATAGGTTTGGGGATGAAAGAGGCTAGGAGGTGGGAAGCACTGGGCAGTGGGCTAAAGATGCAGAGTGGCAGGGATGGGGGCAGCTGTGGTCTGGTCCTGTTTTTCTCTCCTTTGCCCCGTCCTTGGCCCCACTTCCTTCTCTGGCTCAGATTTCTGCTAATGAGCACGTCAGGCAGGCACACAGAGAACTCCAAAATGGGCGGGAGATTGAGTCTCTTCAAGGATGATTCTACATCCTAAGTTTTGCCCCAGTGCTCTTGTTCCAATCCCATCTACTGCTCCCTCTTCTTTCTCTGAGAGAAGGTGCTTCCAGAGAAACTGGTAACTGTTAAAGACAGTGGTTATCAGAGGTCCTGAGGGGAGAGGGAAGGAATAATAGGTGGAACATATGGCAATTTTAGGGCATCGGAGTGAAGTGTAAACCACAATGTAAACTATAGACCTTGGTTAGGAGCAATGCTTCAATAGTTATTCCTCAATTGTGTGACAGATGTACCACACAACTGTAAGATGTTATTAATTGGGGAAGATGTGTGGGGGTGGGGTATATGAGAATCCCTTATACTTTCTATATAACTTCTCTGTAATCTAAAACCTCTTTAAAAATAGTTTATTTTATTTAAAAAAAAAAAAAAAAAAAAAAAGGACCTGGAAGCCTCCTTTGTCTGCTCCCCCACCACGATGAAGCCCCTGGAGTCAGAGGTGATTTCTGATCACAGACGTGCCTACCGGCTCAGGGCACTTGCACACAAGTATGAAAACAGCCAAGGAAGATGCAGACGTTTTTATTGGCCACCCGTTCCCCAAAGGGTACCCTGCTTCTGGCTGCCTCAGCGCCTCATAACTTGGGTGTCGCTGGTCTCGGATACCACTTTGCCATCCACGATCCTGCGGGTGGTGGTCTTCTGGATGGTTTGCATGGAATTGCTGCTGTCCAGGGCATCACAAAGCCTGCAGGAGAAGGCCAAGCCCCGGTTATGCATTGCCCCGCAGAGCAGAGGAAGACAAGGAAGGTGCAGGGAAGAAAGCCTCCTGACCCCTGACTGTTACCTCTAAATTCCCCTTAGCCACTTCCCCCATAAATTGGAAACCCAAACCATTCTCTCTTCTCACAGGCGGCAACCTCTGTTACTTCCTTGAAGACAGAGGGGAGGCTGACAGCACCAATCCGGCGCTTGGATAACAGTGAACAGGCACATATAAAAGCTCAGGCTTGGCAGTGGGGGAGGAATGGCATTTGACCCTGGCTTGTGTGGGTGGGAGACCCTACTCACTTAAAGTCCTCCCCGTCTTCCAGCAGGCGGCGGTAGGTGGCGATCTCAGCCTCCAGCTTGACCTTGATGTTCAGCAGGGTCTCATACTCCTGGGCTTGGCGCTGCCCCTCCGCCCGGGTCTGTGCCAGCTCCGACTCCAGGTGCAGCAGGACCCCATTGAGCTGCTCCATCTGCAGGGCATAGCGGGCTTCCACCTCCCGCAGGCTGTTCTCCAAGCTGGCCTTCTGCGGGGGTACAGGGAGGGCAGTCGGGGTGGGCCTCGATTTGAGTGGAGGGAGGAGGGTCTCTGCTGCAACTTTCAGCAGAGAGTCCAGAGTCCCAGGCCTGCTCATCCCTTCACTCTGAGGCAGTTTTTGGAGCACCTACTGGGTGCCCAATGCCAAGACAGGGGATAGCTGCTGGGGAAAATGCAAGGAGATGTGGACTCTTTCTGTTGGGAGGGATAGATTTGGGTTGAAACAGGGTTGGGCTTGAGGGTGACAGAGCTCAGGGGTCCAGAGAGTTGGGGGAGGTGAAGGGAGGACTTACCAGGTTTCTCATGGAGTCCAGGTCGATTTCCAAGGACTGGACTGTCCGTCTCAGCTCCGTGAGCGTCGCCTCAGCAGCTCCTATCTCAGCGGACTGAGAGGTGACCACTGTGGTACTCTCTTCAATCTACAGGATGAGTGTGGTCCATTAGGCCCCCCCCTCGCTGCCTGCCTCCCTCCGAGACCCTTGGGCCTCAGCGTCTAGCCTGGCATCCACCTCTTCCCCTCGTGCACCTGCTGAGACCAGTACTTGTCCAGCTCCTCTCGGTTCTTCCGAGCCAACTCATCATATTGGGCCCGGATGTCTGACATGATCTTGCCAAGGTCCTGAGATTTGGGGGCGTCCACTTCCACGGTCAGCCCACAGCTGGCAATCTGGGCTTGTAGGCCCTTTACTTCCTAAAGGAGAGGAGGGCAAAAGTGAGAATAAGGCCCTTTTTCTGTGATTGCCTCTTCCAGGTCTGCAGGATCAGCTGGAGAACAAAACAGAGGAAACTCATGGTTTTGCACTCTGGGCAATGGGCAATGTCAGTTCTGGGTTTTTCTACCCACACCCTGCCCACGCCTGTCACTCACAGGTAGAAACCACCCTCCTTCCACTCAAACCTGCTTAATACCTTCTTCCAGGAAGCCCTGCCAGCTCCACCAAGCATGTTCTCACTCCTCCATCACCCCTCTCCCCCAGATGCTTCTCCCCAGTGCTTCTCCCTCTGTCTTCATCTCATTGTCTCACCCATGTCCTCTCAACCTCATCTCACTGCAGTTCAGGTGAGCTGCAGAGCACGTGTGACCCACTGGGTTTGGAACAGTCTGATGAAGAGCTTGATGTATGTAACCTACCCTCAAATGTCCAACACTAGATAGTTGAATAGATAGGTAGGTAGAATGATACGGCAAATATGGCAAAATGTTGCTAGTTGATCAGAGAACCTGGGTGGGGGGTTATGTTGGAGTTATTTGTATGGGTTTTGTATTATTTTTGCAAATGTCCTGTAAGTTTGAAATTATTTCAAAATAAAACATTTAGAAAATAAAAACTTCTCTGCGAGTCTATCTGCACTGGCCTGCCCTGTCTATCCCCGCCCCCCCACGCCCCGCCCTGGATGGCAGGTGGCCCTGCTTGCCTCCTCATGGTTCTTCTTCATGAAGAGCAGCTCCTCCTTGAGAGCCTCGATCTCAGTCTCCAGCTGCAGCCGAGTGACGTTGGTGTCATCAATGACCTTGCGGAGCCCATGGATGTCATTCTCCACAGACTGGCGCATGGCCAGCTCAGTCTCATACCTGTGGGAGTGGAGGTGATCAGAGAGGGGCACCCATCTCTCATCCAGAACCTTCTTTTCAACCTATGCCGCCTCCTAAGAGCAGCCCCATATCCATGGCAAACTGCAATCAGGGATCAGGTGGTAAGCCCCTGAGCACTGTGCTTGGCGCTTGGGGGCAGTGTTCCTAAACCGGGTTGGTTAAATGAAATGAATGTACTTGCGGACCCTGAAACTCTCATCCACCCAGCTCCACCTACACCTGAACAAGATTCCCCTGTGAGCCCCAACCTGACCCCAGTGGAAAAGCAGCCTGTTCTTAGCCCCACCCCCACCCCCCAGCCCCCAGCCATACTTGACTCTGAAGTCATCAGCCGCCAGCCGGGCATTGTCAATCTGCAGAACGATGCGGGCATTGTCCACAGAACTTGCAAAGATCTGGGGGAAGCGTAGAGAGAGATTGTTCTTTAAAAGGAAGTCAATGATGGGGTGTACTGTGTACAGACTCTCCCTCTACACCTATCCCCTTCCACCTGTGTCCCCCATTGCTTCCCCACTCCCTGGATTCCCAAATCTCAATGCTCCCACCAGTGCTCCTTCTGCGCCTCCTGCAGGGCCTCAGCTGGCTGGCCTGCCAGGAAGTGAGCAGCCACTAACAAGTCCTTTCCCTGGCCCTCTCCTGGCATTTTTCCCTAGTGTACCTGCTCACACCCCAGCTCTGGGCCCCTCATCCCCTGGATTGGCCCCTCCCACAGGTAGGCCTCCTGTTTACTTCTAGATGACTCAGCCTTAGCCACATCCGCTTAACCCTCCAACTGCCCCCAGGAGCTGGGGCCAGAGTAGCTGGGTTCTCTTTATGAGCCTTGTTTCACCTCTCTCCACGCTGTCCGCTGCTTCTTTAAGGCTCCCCCCACCCCACTTCCCACTGTTTCCTGGGAAGGACCCTTCCATGCACAGCCACCACCCTTGGAGGGCCCAGTCTGGGGCAAACAGAAATCCAATGCATTCCTAGTGGATAAGGGGATAAGGAGTCAATGCATTCCACCCTAAATTCCCATCCTGGAGCGGAGCGGGGAGGGGATGTAAGGGAGTGTATAAACTAAAGAGCCAGGCCTGGCTGGGAGTTGGGGTCCCCTATCTCCATGTCCCCTTACCTGAGCCTTCAGTTCCTCGATGGTCTTGAAGTAATGCCCCCAGTCCCTGACCTGGGGTCCCTTCTTCTCCAGGTGTTCCCGAATTTTGCCCTCCAGCCTCCGATTCTCAGTCTCCAGGTTCCTCACTCTGTCCAGGTAGGAGGCTAGGCGGTCGTTCAGCTCTTGCATGGTCTCCTTCTCACCCTGGATGCCCCCCATCCCCACCAGGCCCCCGGCCATCCCGGTGGCCAGGCCAGCGGACGCCCAGCCGCCCCGGGAGCTAGAGGAGCGGGACACGGAGATCCGGGAGCCCGAGCCTCCGGCGCCGGCATAGACGCTGGCCGCGCTGCTGGCCGGCCGGACCCGGTGGCTGGGCATCTGGACGGAGCCCAGCGACCGGTAGTTGGTGGAGTAGGTGGTGGAGCGCGTGGTGAAGCTCATGCTGTCTCAGGAGGAAGGCGAGAGGCCAGGACTCGGGATTAGGCTGCAGATAGTCCAAAGGTCCGCGGCTCAAGTTTTATTGCGGAGGGAGGGGGTGGGGACCTGGAGGGTCAGGCCCCGCCCCCGCCCCAGTGCCTTCAGGCCGCAGGTGCGAGGCGGCGGGGACTCCCTTTCCCGCCCTCCCCAGGCCCTCCCGCTCCAAGCCCCCGCCC
>JAQZBX010059177.1:0-17580 GCA_029593785.1 Cabassous unicinctus | reverse complement strand
ACCTAGATGCTAAAATCCTCAACAAAATACTTGCTAATCGTATCCAACAACACATCAAATGAATTATACACCATGACCAAGTGGGTTTCATCCTAGGTATGCAAGGACGGTTCAAAATCAAATCAATCAATGTAATACACCACATAAACAGATCAAAAGAAAAAAATCACATGATCATCTCTACAGACGCAGAAAAAGCATTCAACAAAATACAGAACCATTTCCTGATAAAAACACTGCAAAAGATAGGAATAGAAGGAAACCTACAGCTAACATCATATATAATGGTGAAATCCTAAAAGCTGTCCCTCTAAGATTGGGAACAAGATAAGAATACCCACTATTACAGCTCCTTTTTAACATTGTGTTAGAAGTACTTGCTTGAGCACTGAGGCAAGAAAAAGACATAAAAGGCATCCAAATTGGAAAAGAAGAAATAAAAATTTCACTATTTGCAAACGACATGATCCTATACATAGAAAGCCCTGAGAAATCTACAACAAAGCTCCGAGAACTTATAAATGAGTTCAGTAAAGTCACAGGTTATAAGATCAATGAGCAAAAATCAGTAGCATTTCTGTACACCAATAATGAGCAGTCTGAGGAGGAAATCAAGAAAAAAAAATACCATTTACAATAGTAACTAAAAGAATCAAATACCCCAGAATAAATTTAACTAAAGATGTAAATGACATACACAGAAAACTACACAATATTGTTAAAGGAAATCAAAGAAGACTTAAATAAATGGAAGAATATTCCCTGTTCATGGATAGGAAGACTAATCATTAAGTTGTCTGTCTTACCCAAACTTATCTACAGATTTAATGCAATCCCAATAAAAATCAACACAGCATTTTTTACTGAATTGGAAAAACTGTGAAATTTATTTGGACGGGCAAGAGGCCCCAAATAGCCAAAAACATATTGAAAAAGAAAAATGAAATAGGAGGAATCACACTACCTTACTTTAAAATATACAACCAACCCACAGTGGTCAAAACTGCATGGTATTGGCATAAGGACAGTCATACCGACCAATGGAACCAAATTGAGAGCTCTGATATAGATCTTTGCACGTACAGTCATCTGATATTTGACAAGGCCAAGCCCAATCAACTGAAGGAAAATGGCCTCTTCAACAAATGGTGCTTGGAAACTGGATATCCATATCCAAAAGAATGAGAGAGGAACACCATCTCACACCTTATACAAAAATCAACTCAGGATGGATCAAAGATCTAAATATAAGAGCCAAGACCATAAAGACTTAGGAAGATAATATAGGAAGCATCTACAGGACCTTGAAATAGGAAATGGTTTCATGAACTTTACACCCAAAGCACAAGCAGTGAAAGAAAAAATAGATAAGTGGGAATTCCTCAAAATTAAGAATTTTTGCACCTCAAAGGAGTTTATCAAGAAAGTAAAAAGGTAGCCTACCCAATGGGAGAAAATATTTGGCAACCATATATCTGATAGGAGCCCAATGTCTAGCATATATAAAGAAATCCTATACCTCAAAAATAAAAAGACAAACAATGCATTTAAAAAATGGGCAAGCGACTTGAAAAGACACTTCTCCAAGGAAGAAATAGAAATGCCTAAAAAGGACGTGAAAAGATGCTAAACATTACTAGTTATTAGGGAAATGCAAATCATAACTACAATGAGATACCATCTTACCTTTAGACTGGTGGCTATTAAAAAAACAGAGGACTATAAGTGTTGGAGAGGATGTGGAGGAATGGGAACACTCATCCACTGCTGGTGGGAATGTAGAATGGTCCAGCCATTGTGGAGGACAGTTTGATGGTTCCTCAAAAAACTAACTATAGAACTGCCATATGATACAGCAATTCCACAGCTGGGTATATAGCCAGAAGAATTGAAAGCAAGGACATGAACAGATATATGCACACCTATGTTCATAGCGGCATTATTCACTATTGCCAAAAGTTGGAATCAACCCCAATGCCCATCACCAGATGAATGGATAAACAAAATGTGGTACATACATACAATGGAATATTACTCAGCTGTAAGAAGGAATACAGTACTAACACATGAGATAACATGAATGAATCTTGAGAACCTTATGTTGAGTGAAGGAAGCCAGGCATTGAAGGACAAATATTACATGACCTCACTGATAAGGAAATTGAGCAGACTCAGAGAGCTATTGTTTGGAAGACAGGTTTATAGGAAATAGAAAGGGAGAAGAAGGTTGTAGCCAATGCCCATTCAGGCAAAATCTATGATAAGGTGGAAGTGTGTAGTTGGGCAGTGAAGGGATATGACAGGAATGTAGTGATACTATTGGGTTGGGCGGTACAGGTTTGATAGGGGGGTAGAGTGGGGAAGGGTGGGTTGGATGGTCCATGGAACTAGGGGGAGGGTTCGGGGAGGGACCAGGTGAACACTGGGGATTGGCGAGTATGTGGTTGAAAGTACAAAGTTGGGAACACTCTCATGGCAATATGACAAGGAAGGGCTACTGGTTTAGGGTGTTGGATGGGGGGCGCATTTAGGACAGGGAGCATCTGGGGCAGGCTTCTAGGGAGTGTGCGAGTGATCATTTTGTCGTAATGTGTTGTATCAATGGCTGAAGACCCACATAAGGAGCAGGAAGGAGTTGGACTCCAATCCTGGGGAAGACCAATATGTTCTCAAACAGACGGGCGGGAGTCTCTCGAGAGCATAGGTGGTTCCTAATAAGGGAGGACAAACCAGTGTGTCAAGATCTCAGTGTTGTTGCAAGTAACTATGAATCTTGTCATCCAAGGAGTGAAGCTGAGCCTCAAGGAGAGCGGAAGGGAGGAACAGAATAGATGGAACAGGGGATATTTAATGGGCAACGGAACTGTTCTACAGGATCTTGCAAGGATGGACAAAGGTCATGTTAAATATCATCAAAATTTATGAAAGTGTATGGTCTAAAATGTAAACCATAATGTAAACCATTGACCATGGTTAGTAGCTATGTTTCACTATTTGTATATCAGTTGTAACAAATGTACCATCCACATATACAAAGGTATTAATATGGGAAGGGGGAAAAGGGGAGGATGTTGGATATATGGGAATCCCCTGTATTCTGTATGTGATTTTACTGTGACCTAAAACTTCTTTGAAAACAAAATGAAAAAAAGTAAGACACGGGAATAAATGGAAGAAAATGTCACTGTACATACAGGATAACAGATATTATAGTGATCAAAGGCAAAATGTCAAAAAAAAAAAATTAAATATTTTTCATTATTTTTTAATATCCCAATTTTTAAAGTTTATTTAATTTTTAGTTTTTCAAAATTTTTTATGTATTTTATTTCTTATATTTAAATCTATCATTATTATTTCATTTACCTATTAAATGCATTTGGCTATTTTATTGGCTTCATTTTTGAAGAAACTTTGGATCACAGAAGGGTCACAACTGGAGCAGGGGAGGATCAGTGGTATGGGATGTCAGTGATGGAGGTACATGGGAGGAAGTTCACCTGGATATATATATAAGGTATATAAATGTGCTCAAATGTTCATAGGGCATTGCCACAGTGGGTGAAGATCCACACAATAACCGAAAGAATACTGAATTCCCATCCTGGAGAGCTCTGCCACATTCTCTAATGGAACAGCAACAATCCCCCAAGTACAGGGGCAATGACTAGCAAAGGAGGATGGTCCATCGATGGGCCCTTGATATTAACGACTATGCTTATGAGCCTTTGCTCTTGAAATGGAAACGTTCAAAGCAAAGTGGATATAGAGGAATAAGCTATTAACTGTGCCAGGAAAATGGAAAGAGGTTAAGGAAAACTACTAACAATGAGTAATGCTTACCTTACACTGAATTTCGAAGTATGAGTAGGCATAAAGGTAGTTATTTCAGGTAGAAGTAAAATTCAGAGCATGGCATATAGTATAATTTAAATATAAGACACGGCTAGGAAGAGGTTAACAAGATAAGACACCTAGTACTTTTATATTATATTGTTTAAACTTATTCTTTCTATACAGCAGGGATTCTCAACAAGGGGTCTGTGAGCTTGAATTTAAATTAAAAAAAAACAAAACAACATTCTTGTGGGGACGTGCTGGTGCAGGTGTGATATATTTATTAAATAATACACAGTATAGTGTGGACTTAGTAAGGGGTCCATGGTTTTCACCCGACTGGCAAAGGGGTCCATGGTACAAAAAAGGTTAAGAACTCCTACTATACAGGGTTGACATTAAAGGATTATAAGCAGGGGAACTTACATCATCAAAATTTTTTTTTTTAATAGAATCAATCTGAAAGCCATACAGAAGATGGACTGGAAACAAAAATACTATTTAGGAACTAAAACAGTTTTTTAAAAGAAAAACTGATAACGTGATTTACAAGTTTGAAAATGTAAAAAAATATTTTATAATAAAACAGGAAAGAAGGATACAGTTCCACACTAAAACAATGAGTATATTATACTCTAAAGAAAGGGGATTATTACTTTTTGAATAATTTGGAAACTTATTCAAATTAAAATAAAATATCAGACTCTTTATAAAGAATAAAAATGTAGATTAGTGGAATAAAATGCATACAGATTAGCTTTGAATTTAGTTTCTTCAACTTCAAAGAACTTAATTTGTTTTTTTTAAGCTAGAGCAATAGATTTCACTATCTATCCATCTACTCCTCCATCCATCTAATCAGTCAAACCAACAAACATTTACTAAATGCCTAAGATGAGCCAGGCCCATTTTTTCTGACAAGTCAGACCAAACTGCAATACAATGAAGTACTAAATAAAGACTTCTGAGAGCTTGCTGAAAGGTAATAATTTGAAAGACAGACCCCACTGAATTTATAAAGTAAAGGCATCTAACAATCTACCTTTAGAGCAAATATTAAAATTCAAAATACTGCCCTTTTTTATTCTACCTTGCTCTCCCACACTGACTCTGAGCAAGCTTATGATGTTCTCTGGACAAGGGACATTAGCAAAGTTGATATGAAAAGAATTTGTGAAATAATATTTGCTCTCTTTCATGCTGCTCTTGAGGCCCCTGCAACCAGTACCACCTGAATAAGCCAGGAATAGTCTGGTGGATGACAAGAGACATGTACGTCAATACCCCAGCTAACAGCCAACTGAATGCCAGAAATGAAAACAAAGCCATCAACCACCAATTCACTGTAGACAAATGAGTAAGCTTTACCTAACTAAGCCTGACCCAGACCAGAAGTAGTGCCCAGCAGAGCCCAGCCCAAATTGCTAACCAATAGACTTGTGAGCTAAATAAATGACTGTTGTATTAAACCACCAATTTTTGGAGTAGTTTGATAAATGGCAATAAACTGGAACAACTAATATTTTTCTCATTGCTCTAGTTTATGCTACAATGACAGATGTGAAATAAGAACTTGGTAAAACTTTAAATTATAGTATTTTCATTTTGCATGCATGTTCATGCTAAATTAGTATATCCTGAAAAACATGTTTTATTTTTGTCAGAAATTAGCAAAGCTATGCATGAACATCAAATACTCAAATAACTGTTAATATGCTTCTTAGTTAATAGAACTGATAAAGATGCTGAAAGTCAACTTTCGCTCCTTTTTCAAAGTGAAAAGCATTAGGTGCTTATTGAATCTTTGTTCTCATTCATATTTTTACAAATCAAAGAGATTAAAAATAAAACATTACCATGAGTTTAAGGATCTCAGCATACTTAACTGTCTATGGATTCAGAATTAGAGCCACATCTGCTAAGGATCACTTCCTCTAAATGTTTCTACCCAGAGTACAATTAATTTTATTTACCATTAATACTTCACCACCTTTCATACCATTCAAAATACAGGAGAAATTAAAAAGTACCTTTAATCTTGCTACGTAGATATTTTAGAACTTCTTGGGTTCCTTTCTGAAAGGGTGGAAAGACACATATTCACGTCTTATAGTTTTATACATCAAGATGTATGTCTGAGTTTCAAATTAAAAACAAAGATATGAATTCTAAATATACTTACATTTATAATTTCTCTTCGAATTGTTCTCAAAGGATTTCCATCTAATGCCAAGAATTTCAAATGAAGGTTTCCCAATGTGTAGGGCAGACTGCAAAAGATTAAATTTATTTCATGAAAAACATTAAATATACTTCAACCAAATACTTGTCTAAAACTAACAAGATATGACAAACTATACATCACATGTTCTAAAATATAGATTTGCATGAATCTGTTAATTCAACTTAATTATGCTTCACTGGCTCTAAATTATTTGGCCCATAAGTAAACAAAATTCTCTCTAGATGAAAAAAAAAAAATGACAAGCAAAAGGAAAAAAATAATTTTCAATCACCAATTCATGTTTTCTTTCAATAAGGAAAGTCATTTTTTAATCTTCAACATACAAGAAGATAACCTGTGTTTATAAATATAAATATTCAATCTCATGAATATTTATTAAGTACCTACACTGTACTAGGCATTGGTATAGGGTTATCAAGATCCTTGCCCTTAAGGTGTTCCAAATTGAACAAAGTAAAAATACATATAAACGGTTAACCAAAATATAACAATAGGAATTATGATATGCTGCTGGTGAGAATATAAGATAGTAAAGTCAGTTTGGAAAGCAGTATCTTTCAAAGTTAAGTATACACTTCAAATGCTTACCATATAACTCAGCAATCCCACTCCTACATATTTACCCAAGGGAAATGAAAATACTGTCCACATAATCTTGTATGTGAATGTTCATAGCAGCTTTATTCATAATAGCCAAAAAAATTAAAAACAATCCAAATGCCCACCAGCTAATTAATGAAGAGATGAATAAACTGTAGCATAATCTCTACAATGTAATACTACTCAGCAATAAAAATGAACAAACTACTGATACTCATAATCGTATGAATGAAATCTTAAAAGCTATATGCTACATGAAAGAAGTCAGACACAAAAACCATATACTGTGTGATTCCTTTTATATGAAATTCTAGAAAAGGTAAAACTACACCAACAGGACACATTAATGGTTTCTAGGGACTGGGGTTGTGGGAGGGACTTGACTATAAAGGACATGAGGAAACTTTTTGAAAGATTATAATATTCTACATGACGTAATGATGGTTACATGAATGTATACATGTGTCAAAAGTCATCATATTGTATACTTGAAATTGGAACTTTATTGTATGTAAAGCAGATAACAACAAATGAATATGATATAAAAACATTGATAATAAGATAAATGCTAAACCATAAAGTTGCTATATGAGAGTAAAGATGTACAAACTGGGGGTGAACAGGGAGTTGCAAAGCTCAGATTTGGGCCTAAAAAGAGGAATGCGGTTCCATTAGGCAGTGAAGCAGGAAAAAGGCACTCTAAGATTAAGCAAAAAATGAAGAAATACTTAATATCCTTATAGTTCAGTGTAGTCACAAAGCAGGATACTTGCAGGAGAGTGAAAGGTGCTAAAGAGAATGATTGAAGTCTGACAGTGAGATGCCCTCGAATGTTATAGTAAGTCTGGAGTTAATCTTCCAAAACAAGTGGTTCTCAATTGCTGGTTAAAAGACCACAGGCATAAAAATCTACTAGGAATTGTTTTTTTTAAAACAGAGATTCTGATTCATTGGGGCCACAGAACCTTTTTTTTTTTTTTTTAAGCCTCTCAGGTGATTCTGATGCACAGCCATATTTGGAGAAACATATATGGCATTGTAAAACCATTCAAAGCTTTTTAAGCAGAAAAGTGACCTAATGGTTTGTATTTTATAAAAACTACCCATAGCAGTATGAGGAATCAATATTTTAGTTAAAGGAGATTTAAGAGGGGGATCAAAATGGCTTAGAATTGTCTAATATATATGGAATTGGGAGAGAGGAAAGAAACTAATATTTACTGAATGCCATTATGTTCTAGGCCTTGTGAGATATGTACACTTTATATACAGAGCTCTGGATAAACAGAAACATATATATCAGAAATATTTGTACCAATTACTTTATTTGGTTAATTTTGGGTTCAGTCTTTGTTCTGTTTGCTTTCCACCACTTTCATTCACTAGACTTAATATAACTGCCATTAGGAAAATATTCACATGTAAATATTTATAAGTGAAAAGACACTATTTTTTTCATTGCTTGTAAGATAAAGCACTTTTAGGGATAGCTAGATCACTTACAAATGCTGTCACACACAGAAATGAGTGAAAAGAGTGGTCACTATCAAAGTATTCAAATTTATGGTCAAGGTGTACCATATGCCATATGTACATTGTGAAAACAATTCTAATTTTTAAAAATACTTAAAAATGTATACACAAGAAAAAATCTGCCTTGCCTAACTTTCTCCTTCTGTGAATAGCATCCTCATCTGTCATCCAAGCTCAAAACCTCAGACATATAATTGGTATAAAATCCTAGGTAAATCTGAGCCTTATCTTGTATCTGTAAAATAATTACATCTCTAAAAATTATGGTTCTGTAACTTTTTATGATTCTTTGCTCACTACATTCCTCTTCCCCATCCACAACATCATCAATCAATTGTGAAATAATTCTTATTCTAACTCATCATGCCTCTCACATCTGTATTATTTCACTTCTCACTGCCACCAGAGTTCAGGTCCTCATTACATGAGCTAAATCTACAAATCTGTCTATGAAGTGAATCGAATATAGCAAGTTCTCCTTAGTGATAACTATTATTAGATTAATCTAATTGTTTTATTTGGATTTCCCACCTACAAAACTATTCCTATTCAATGTATCCAATCCACTTCACCCAATTTTTAATGAAGTTGGTTTTGTTCACAATCTTTCAATAATGAAATTAACCAATGAAAACTGACTCATTACAGGCATTTCAACGGTCTCTTTCATATGGCCTCAGCTTACCTCTTAAGCCCTGAATTCTTACAACCTCCCTACCAGCATACTATTTATCAGCTCAATTTGACTGCTTGTTGTTCTCTGAATACACACTGTAATTTTCTGAATTCCCAAAACTTTGTTTGTGCTGTGTCCTCCAGTCAAGTGGATCATTCTTACCACCTTATCTATTAAATTTTGAACTCTATGCAATGAACTTGCCTCATCCTAGTTCCAGCCATGAAATCTTTCCTGATTCCTCTCACTATGCCCCCAAAGCATATCTCTTTTATAGTTTTACATATATTTAACAAATTCATCAAGTATTTATCAGGTACTGTCTATGTGCCCAGGCACTGATCTAGGAGCTAGAGACATAGCAGTGAATAAAACAGATAAAAATCTAGTCTTCTTAGCTACATTCTAGTGGGTTAGAGTAATTTGTAAATACATCTGATTATTTTAGAATATTAAGCTTGATGCCAAGGACAAAATCTAATTAATCTTTGCATGTCTGCACAAGATATATGCTAAATAAATACTTATTGAATTTAATTTTTAATAAAAGACCTCTGCAAGCTTTTTAGAACTATTTTAACTTATGAATTGTAACCAAGTGCAAACACTATTTCTTATTCATTTGATCCTTAAACTTACCTAGTAATATCATTGTTGCTTAGGTCAAGCCTTTCCAAAGACTGTAGTAGTGTAATTTCATCTGGTACAGATTTTAACTTGTTATCCCTCAGATCTAACACAAGGATAGAATTCAGATGCTTAAGGTGTTCTGCCCCTAATATTTCAATCTGGTTTTCACCTACATGCAATTCCTACAAAACAAAAGATCAGTTATATGTATTTCTGTATTCAATTTTATAACAAGTAAGAAAAATAAAATTATGGGTACTCAATTTCAATCATTCAAGAAATACATGGAAAAAAACACAGCTTTCTAAATACTTAAATTTTCTATTACATTTAAGCTATATTACAGCTACAGAATGGCAAAAAATATTTTCAAAAATTTTCAGGCAATATAAAATAGTCACATTTATAGAATTAATAAAACTATAAATCTAACAACTACACATACAAAAAATGAAAGTTTCAAAAGAAATCAATTATCAGTATAAAAAGTTATTTTATACTATAATTGGTATGTTATTCATTAATTATTGAACATTATATATAATGATTTCCCATTAACAGAATCTACAATTATCAGACTGATAATTAGTTCATCTATGTAAATGGATGAATTGCAATTTTTAAAGTTAATTCTTCTTTTAAAAATGTCTATTACTAACAATACCATTAATGTCATTGGTCATATTAAAATTCTCTTAAATATTAATATAGGAAACATGCAGTACATATAATTAATATATCCAATGTAAAACAAGATTAGTGCTCCTAAAAATTAATTTTTATAATTAATTTTTGGAAAATAATTAGTAATATAATAATCAACTAAACAGTACCTTCAATAGTCTACAAGAAGGAAATTCTGGCAGAAAACGTAATTTATTTCTCCGCAAATAAAGCAATTCTAGTGAATCCATGCCAGCCAATTCAGAAGGTATAGTTTCCAAGAGATTTGAATTACAATCCAAATGTTTTAATTCTGTAATATAAATTAGGTAACAAAAAAAGTACTTTAATAGAGAAAAAAAATATTAGCCTATGGTTGTATACATCTTCAATGTTTGTGTAATTAATCACCAGGAGGGTTTATAAACCTGTGTCATGGTATACTGCTATAATTATCAGGAACACTAGAATACTAATGAACTAAGTAAAGGTAAACTAAGTGCTTTTATAATTAATTATAAAGAGAAACAATGATACTATAAATAGTATTTAGTAGTCCATGTCATGTTTGTAATAGATTTAAAAATAAAATACTCTAATACTGTCATCATGCTCTAGTTTTTTTTTTTTTGTTTTTTTTTTTACCGGGAGGTCCCAGGGATCGAACCCAGGTCTCTCCATATGGGAGATGGATGTCATCATGCTCTAAAATGTATAAACTATATACTATATACTATGATATATAGTATATATAGTATTATTATATAGTATATATAGTATTATTAGTATTTTCCTTAATTATTATGCAACTTTAAAAAGAAAAAGGTTAATGTAGTTAAAGACCTATAAACATGCTGGCATACTGGTTGTATGAATAGATGTCAATAACTCTGGCTAGTATGAGGCTTAGGAACACCTGTATTTCCAGGCAAGTTGACTTTCTGGCAAAAAAATCTTGAATTTCTATGTATTTCCTTCCATACTACCTCCCTCCTTCCCTCTCTCCACTTCTGTCTTCCTTTCTTACTTTCTTTTTCTTTCTAATTTACATGCTTTCCTTAATGCCTTAGATAACACTCTTGACAAGAATGCCTACTATAGTTCAAGAAGAATTTTCTTATTTGTAGTCTTTCTCTTATCTCCTGGATCCTTCTTTCTTAAAACTCAGAACAGAAAACAAAAATGGAAAAAAAAAAAAGAAAGGTCTTCCTTTTATTGAATCCCTAAAGACTTCAGTAAGCCGTTTTCTCCTTAATCCATATTATACTCTTCTACTTACCATGGCCTCCATATATTTTCCACAAGCTTACTCTCAACTCTCTAATTTGAGTAGGGAACTTGCATTTCACAATATCTCCCCTATACTTTGAATTTGTCAATTTTAACATAATTCAAAACTGGACTGATATATCACTTTAGACTATTTCTTTTAGAGTTGGTAGCAACTAATTGCTTTTCAAAACAAATGTAGCAATACTACTTTCAACTAATATAATAATTTATATAATATTTGACTAAAGCATTAAGACAAATGTCACAATCTGATCCACCTCAAATCTAGTAAACTTTATAAAGAAAAGATTATTTTAGAGTCAGGACCTATAAATTTATAACTTTGCACTTAAGTACATTGATTGAGAATATAAACAGTACATAGCAGAAGGAACAATGGGGAATGTAATAAGAGGATTCAAGCCCTGGCTATGTAAAATTTACTATATAATTTCAAAGTCCAAGTTTATGAATGATTCAAATGTAAACGATATACATCCCACCTACCTCACAGAACTGTTGTGATGTTAAAATTATAAACATTTTGAGTTATAAAAGACCATACAAATATAAGACATTATTGTTAGAATCCAATTATTAATAGTGAAATGAACTAAATGTCCTACTGGTGATAGCTTAAAATTATCACTATTATGGCTGAAGGACAGAAAGAATCTGATCATTAATTATACAGTGTATTGGAAAAATTACTGTCAACTCAAAATATTTTTCTACTGATTTTTCTATATGTTCTTATCTCCAGAATTTACTATGCAATTTATGAAAAAAAATGCATGCTTCTTATATCTTTATTCTAGACAGCTTATATTTAGCTCTACCTTCTAACACATTTATTGAAAAATGGCAAAGACAAGTAGTGTTAATTACTGGTATCCTAGGTAAAGGCTCTCCAAAAATTTATGACAGATTTAATTTATACACTCCTATTATAAATGACAAATGAGTATTAATGTAAAGTAAAACAGCACAGTTTTACAAATACACCTCAAAATAACCTGCAATCAAATGTAGGAAATCAATTTTAAAAATTGAACAAGCAGTTACATATGATTAGCAAAACAAAAATAGGTAAGGTAAACAGTCTACAGTTGATAAAGAGTGCAGCCATCAAGGAAATATAATATAGTTTGCCTTTAAACAAAAAAAATCACTCTAATGATTTGACTCTAAATTAAGAATTCTAAGATGATGAAATATACTTATATAGCTATAATATGACCACTATTAGACAGGAGCAAATCTAAACTGTAGAATCACCTATGAGAAGGGAATAACCTCTTGGTGAATGTTGAATGAATGAATGAAGAGCTAGCAAACAGCTCGAAATCTTAATTTCTCTGGTAAATAATTTTATTATGACACATAAATTTTATTTTATTTTTCTCTTTTTGCTATGCCAAAGTATATTTTGGTGGTAGTTCTTTAGGCAGTTACTAGACAATCAATGTCCTGGAGAAAACACGACTAGTTGCTTTTGTTTGGATTTACCACCATAAAACCTAGTACTTTTGTTTTTCTGAAACTAACTACAGTATAAAGTATTTTTCTAAATGTAAGTTATATCAACATCAAATTTATATATCCTAAAAAACAGAAAAGATTTACTTTTCATTCTACTTATTTCTGCCGGCAAACTCTTCAGTTGATTACTGGAAAGATTGAGTCGCACCAAACTGGATAGAGAAGCAAAACTAGCAGGAACAGTTCTAAGACGATTGTTGGAAAGATCCTTTAAAAAGAGAGAGAGAGAAGGAATGAATGAATGACTAAATAAATAAATGATTCCTAAAGGGCATTTTAGGTTTCAGAATTTTGAGGGAATTGCAACATAAAAGAAAATTTTACAGATGTGATAAGTTTTACAATCCTTACTCGCTAACAATTTTTCACATTCATCATTCATTTCCTCAATATTCTTTTCAACATCTGCAGGGTTGTGATGTGCCCATTAATATGGTAGGCAAGATTAGAATGAATTCTGACTTAATATTTAGTTAGTATGTATAATGGATTAGTCACATTATGGGTAATCTGTAAATAAAATGAAAAAAACCTCTGCAAGAAAGAAAAATCCTTGAATAGAAGAAAAATAAAGCTGAAAAAAATGGTTACTTCAACTTTTGAATAAAAAAATATTCCCTCTTGGTTCTTCAACTTTTCTGCAAATCTGGAGTTATTCCAAAATGAAGAGCTTAAAATGAAAAAGTTACTGACGGAGAAAAGATATTAATACAGAAATTTTTGAAACATTTTAAAGAAGTCATTTCATTCCAGTAATCTCCCCTCTAAATTCTAAACAATGGAATTACTAATAAAATTAAATATCTAATTATCACAGTTAATGATTTAGATGCAAAGCATAGGTATGCTATACATAAATTAATCAGTATATATGCGAAGTCATTCTTCAACAATTATTTAGTACTATTGTGCTAAGCAGTTTTTATATAAATTTAATAAATATTACTAGTTTAAATGATTACAGATGTGTTTACTTTTAATCTGTTTTAATACAGTGCTGTTCACATTTATAATTTTTTTTTTTTTTGAGGTACTGGGGCCGGGGATTGAACCCAGGACCTCGTATGTGGGAAACCCACACTCAATCAATGAGCCACACTGGATTCCCTGAGTTGGGTTTTTTTCATCTGTTTTGCTTGTTGTTTGTTCTTTTATTTTTAGGAGGCACCGGGAACCAAACTCAGGACCTTGCCATATGGGAAGCAGGTGCTCAACAGCTTGAGTCATATCTGCTCCCCTACATTTGTAACTTTTTTTAAAAAAAGATTTATTTATTCTCCCTGCCCCCACACCCCTTGTTATTTTGCACTGGCTGTCTGCTCTCTGTGTCCATTCACTGTATGCTTTCTGTGTCTGCTTGTCTTCTCTTCTCATCTTCTCTTTAGGAGGCACCGGGAACCAATCCTGGGACATCCGATGTGGGAGAGAAGCACTCAATCGCTTGAGCCACCTCAGCTCCCTGGTTTGTTGTGCCTCTCATTGTTTCTCCTCTTTGTCTCTTTTTGTTGCATTAGCTCTCTATGCGGGTCAGCCTGCCTTCACCAGGAGGCCCCAGGAAAAGAACTCCGGACCTCCCATATGGTAGACAGGAGCCCAATCGCTTGAGCCACAGCCACTTCCCTATAACTGTTTTGATACGGTGTCCTAAAGAACACAAGTTCAACTGAAATAGCCTTCCATTATGCAAACGACTACCTGGAAACCCATAAAGGAGAAACTAGGTATTGTAGTTTATTATAAGGTTTCCTTCTAGCTTTTAACTCTAAATGGACTCTTTTTTAATCAACTGCTATCTCTTATCTTTTACCTCTAAGTTTTATTTCCAATTTGATCATGAGTAGTAGAGAAGAGTATATATTTTGATTTCAAACATTAGAGCAGATGAGGGAAATATCAAGAGGTAATTACAAAAAAAAAAAAAGAAGTGGAGCTCTTTTCCTTCTAATTAACAATAAAATATAAGGCTAAAGTGACATAGATGAGTTTTCCAAAACATGTAACAGGACAAAGAATAAGAATATAATATGAAATAAGTATATAGAATGGAGACTATATATTAGAACCTCTGATTTAATATAGCTGAAGTCTTTCACATGGGATACCTTATAGTGTAACTTACTCTTTTGGTGGCAAAGTAAGTAATAAAAAAGGATACACTATGGAGTCAAATTGACTTCTTTTAAAAATCCTGATTTTGTTATTTATTAGGTGCATGACTTTGGATAGGTTTGCTTCTATACACTTTAACACCTTATTTGTATTAGGGAATAAAACTACTTACCTTGCCATATGTAAAGCACAAAGCAAAGTGCCTATTTTATTATTCTTAATAATGACTAAAATAACATTTTTATTGCCTTATGGTTATCTGTATTTGAGAGAAATGACAGAATGAAATTTTTGCCAGAAAACATGACCATTTTGAAAAATGGGGAAAAAGTCAGGCCTTGGAGGGATTATCTGGACACTTAGAAGACAGGAGGGCAACAGGTGCTATAGGGAGGAAGTGAGAATGGGTACAGAAAAGGGAATTAGTATTAGGTTGGTGAAAAAGAATTTGCAGTTTTGCATTGTTGAAATTTGCCATTTTATATTGGAATATATTTTTAAATAAATGTGGTTATGTTATACATCATTTTAATGTGCATTTCTTGCTGTACATGTTTTTTGCTAATGACTTATTACTTGCTGTTTATTTTATATTTATTTTGGACTATGGAAATGATGTTAGACAAAAAGCAAATTCGAGTGATTTTCTTATTTCAGTTCAAAATGGGTCATAAAGCAGCGGAGACAACTACAACATCAACAACACGTTTGGCCAGTAACTGCTAACAAATGTACAATGCAGTGGTGGTTCAAGAAGTATTGCAAAGGAGACGAAAGCCTTGGAGATGAGGAGCATTAAGGGCCAGCCATTGGAAGTTGACAGCGGCCAATTTAGAGCAATCATCGAAGCTGATCCTCTTACAACTACACTAGAAGTTGCCAAAGACCTCAGCATTGACCATTCTATGGTTGTTCGGCATTTGAAGCAAATTGGAAAGGTGAAAACACTCGATAAGTGGGTGCCTCATGAGCTGACCAAAAATCAAAAAAAATCATTGTTCTGGAATGTCATCTTCTCTTATTCTACGCAACAACAATGAACCATTTCTCGTGTGACGAAAAGTGGATTTTATATGACAACCTGTGAAGACCAGCTCAGTGGTTGGACCAAGATGAAACGCCAAAGCACTTCCCAAAGTCAAACTTGCACCAAAAAAAAGTCATGGTCACTGTTTGGTGGTCTGCTGCCGGTCTGATCCACTACAGCTTTCTGAATCCCAGTAAAACCATTACATCTGAGAAGCATGCTTAGCAAATCGATGAGATGCACCAAAAATTGCAACGCCTGCAGCTGGCATTGGTCAATTCTTCTCCACGACAACACCCAACTGCAGGTTACACAACCAATGCTTCAAAAGTTGAACAAATTGGGCTATGAAGTTTTGCCTCATCTGTCATATTCACCTGACCTCTCGTCAACCGACTACCACTTCTTCAAGCATCTCGACAACTTTTTGCAGGGAAAATGCTTCCACAACCAGCAGGATGCAGAAAATGCTTTCCAAGAGTTCATCAAATCCTGAAGCACAGATTTTTATGCTACAGGAATAAACAAACTTATTTCTCATTGGCAAAAATGTGTTGATTGTAATGTTTCCTATTTTGATTAATAAAGATGTGTTTGAGCCTAGTTATAATGATTCATGGTCCGAAACCACAATTCCTTTTGCACCAACCTAATATATGCTAAAGACTCTTTCTTCTATTCTGCTATGTTATAAAAAACTCTGAATAACAAAGTCATCCTCATTGCCCCTTTTTCAAACACTAGTCCTGAATTAAAACTTAAGTCAATTTCATAAGAAAAAACTAAAAATTACTAATTTAAAAATCTAATCCAAGCACACAGTTTGATACTCTAATCAATAAAATCTGCTGAACAAGTTCCCATGATTTGAATCATACATCCTACTTCTCAGCCTGATGAAAAATCCCACCATCCCCAAATTTTATGAAAATTGGAAAAAAAACAACTTACTAAATCTTCTAAATTGAAGAGTTGTTCAAATCCCTCTGGTATGCAAATTAGTTCATTATGCTGGAGATACAGGCCCTTCAGGTTTCTTAGATCTGTAATTTCTTTAGGGAGTATTTCCAATTTGTTATGGCTATTGATTGATAAAATAAATGCTGAATAATTTGGTCATAACACAGTAAATATTTATCAAAGTTATATAAGCATTTTTGCAGACTACATGAGCTCATTAAAAAAAATGAAATATGTTTACTAACATTTAAGGACTTGTTAAACATCACATCCCAAAAGTAGACACTCATTAAAATGATAGTAGTCTAGGGTAACCAAATTTGGGTTTTCAATGGAAAAAAAAATAAATGTTTTAAACCAAACAGAAATAATTTGTGAAATTTTGATTGTATGCTCATAATCAACTCTTGATATTGTATAAAATGTGAAAGGACAAATTAAACTCTTAATTTTTTATAATGTATCTGATGTTTAGAATTTTGACAT
>JAQZBX010059176.1:0-17577 GCA_029593785.1 Cabassous unicinctus | reverse complement strand
AGAAATATCTTCGGGTGGAGAAGACCCATCCTGCAAGACAGGGAACACCTGCCTTAGAAAAACCATGGGTGGCAGGAAAGAGAAGGTCAGCACCACACAGGGATGGCTACTTTGATGTAGCTGCCCTGCCCAAGGCATGGTGGCCCCAGTGCCCCCAGCCCTCGGGAGGGATGATGGAGCTGTGAACCCGTCTGGATGAGACCCAATCTGGGCTCAGGCCAACAAGACCTTCAGGGGAATCTGACTGATGAAGTTACAGGATGATGCCCTAGTCTCTGATGGGTGAGACCCTGGATCCATTAGACCCCAATAGCTGACCATCAACATCTCTAAATCTGTACCCTCCAAACTGTGGTTCTTCAACCAGAGAGCATGAGCACTCATTCCCTTTCCAAAGGTCAATGGAACCCTGATTGTGATGAGCGCTCTGGTTAACAGAGCTCTGAATTTGGCCCTCAGGCCTGGGATGTTCTTCTTCTGACCCCTGAAGCTTCCCAAGTTGAATCTTCCTCATTAGTCACCCAGACATGAGAGTGACTGGGATATGGACTAAGAAATGGCTTAATTAGCTACAGCGACTTTGGGCAGCAGCCAGAAACTGGGCCAGATATATAGTAGCAGGTAACTTTCTGGATATTTTGGTCACACCTTACAATTGTTTTCTTCATAGAGATCTTCTCCCTTCCTGGAGCAGAGCAAGTATGCCTTTTCTCTCCTTCCTAGACTGAGCATCCAGCCTTGCAATGCAATAGCAATGTCAAGTGAGAGGACAAGTCACTATCTTGACCATGCAAACAGCAAAATGTCCCAGGGTTGGCATTCCAGATGCACATTGCACTTTTGTGGGGTAATGTTTAAGGGCTTCCTCAAAGTTTCTCCATCACCCTTCAAAGTCTTCTTCCAGCCTAATATTCCTCCTTGAGAGACCTGTCCCTTTGCATTCATCAGGGAACTGAAATTTAAGCCAGAGACCCCTGGAAAAAGCAACCCATCATTGATAACCCAATGTGAAAGAGCTTCTCAGATACCTCCTGAAGAAAAGGATTTGCATGGTTCTTTCTAATGAGCCACTAAATTTGCGAGTGCCAAACAATCAGCTAAATATTCAGCCCCTGCTGATTCAACCCTTAATGTCAGCATATTGACTGCAGATCACTTCTTATCTAGTTTGAAATGCTAATTTTATAACTGATATAACCTAAGCCATCCATTCAAAACTAATGAGTAATTTTCTTATTAAGAGAAGAACGTGGGTATCTCACAATAGTAGCTTATTGAGACAGGTTGGCTCACAGTGCTCTATGTCAACATGGCATAATCCACAATGTGGGATACCTTCTTGTTCATTATCTTTTTCTTTCTATTTAAGAGAGAAAGTTCATGGGATTGTATTACTTCAGTCACTGGAACCTGAAATAATTGACTCTGATGTTGCTCCTTTGAATAATCCTTTCCTGACCCCGCCACCCACCCCCCGCCGCCATCTACATTTCATGTTCCTAATACCCTGTATTGCACAGCTCATCATTTTATATTCTTTGCTTAATGTCTGAATGTCTTCCCCACTAGACCTTAGGCTATGTGAGGAAAGGACAAGAGCTCTTGTTCACAACTGCATCTACCCTTGTGCCTGGTACACGTATGGTGCAGAGACTAATGACTTGGAGGTACTGGGGTGTGTGTGTGGGGGGGTCTCAAGTCTATGGGATCTGGGAAGCACCTTTGGTAGCCAGTGGAAAGAGCCTTCCCAGCTTAGGCATTGAGTGAGAGATTCCTCTTACGGATATGGTTTTGAATGAGAGCCTAAACAAAGCAAGAGGAAAGGATGTTATGAAACTCCTCAGCCTAGAAGTCCACCAGAAGCTCAAATTCACCTCTGGTGATCTTGCCTAAAGCAATCAGGACTTCTAATTACCATAAGTGTCATGATTTTGCTTTTATGCACTTCCTGAGATGGCCGTCCTAGAGACAAGGAATGAGTTTTCCAATCTGCCACAGTTCCCACCAGCCCTTATTTTCTTCCTGACACCAAGGCCAAAGGTCAATTACCGTTTTTCATCACATTTGCTCACATCGTTCTTCTGAAAAAAGTACAGAAGGGAAAGTAAACTATCTCATGATTTCAGTTACATACTTGCCTGGCTCCTATTGAATTAGCAGCCCCTGTCCCATCGAGTACCACCATTGCATAGATGAGAGCTTTCCGCATGTGCTTTTTAAATCCCCAACCAAGGAATGAATATTTGCTTGCCAGGCTATCATGTAGGTGTGTAGGTGTAGTGTGGTTTAACAGTATGAATCACATTGTTGTTAATAAAGATGTCATGTAATTTACAACTTCAAGCAAAGCTTCCAAGGGAAAAGTGTGAAAACATAAAAGCAAGTGACCTGTGATCTCACTCTCCCCCTAGAGCAGGCAGAACCAGTGCATGATGAATAATCAATGACTGCCTAGTGGATTACAGGGAGTGGAGTAGGGTTTTCATTATCTTCTCAGCAGGACTGCTTGTTATCAATGGCCCCAGGATTAGCACTCTCTAGAGTAATGACTCAGCATATGCTAAAATGCTCAGACGTGACGTCAGCCTTTTCTTTACAAGTCTACAGTGGCGTGGAGGGAGGGAGGGGGAAGGGTGTGCAGATTTGATGAGCTGGACTTACAGCCTGTACAAGTTGGCTGGACTGCAGTTATTTGCAGCGTCTCTTAAGACAGACATTTTATACAATGTGTAAAATGACTATTATTCATTTTATAGATGAGGAAATAAGGTTAAGTAACTTGCTCATTGTCAAACAGCTAGCAAAGAGCAGAGCTGAGAATCAACCCCTGATCTGTCTTCCTCCAAAGCCCATTCCCTTTCTTGCAAGTATGGCATTTGCAAGAACCTGCAACTTTAAGATGAGAAGAGCATTCTCAGATGTTCCTTTAGTTACCGCATCATACCTTGAATTGTCCAAGGTAGTGTGTGTGTGTTTGTAGAAAAGGGAGGGTGTTGTTTGATTTTGTTTTATTTTGCCACTCTCGATGAAACTTCTTATTCTTTCTGTTCACTAAGGCACCCAACCTCATCCTCATTGCTGATAATTCTTCACAAATACTTAAGACACTTACTTATTGAAACCAACATTCCCCAGGAAGATGAGCCTACAGTGGCTTCAGCCGTAGCAACAGCAGTTGCAAAATCAAGGGCAGCAGGATGAAGTCACTGGGAACTAATTACTGAGGTCCCAGTGTTCCTCGGGACTTTAATCGCCTTGTCACTGGTTCCCAGACGGCGTTGATGATCCCAACCCAGGACATGCCATTTGGCTTAACTCCATCACTGAAGGAAATGTTAGAAAAGGATGTCTAATTTGAGATGTGAGGCCTCAATTTTCAGAGAAAGACAGTCTGCCAAGAGTTAGCACCAAGCTCCTAGCGAAGTAAATCTGACCCAGTCTCTTCAGATTTCCCCCACAGAGGATACTGAAAAAAATTTTTCTTAGTGCTCTCCACCAAGGTCCCTTTGAAGGTGACCTGGATAGGTCAATCCATGAATCAAGTGCTATTCAACAGATGCTTTCACCCAATGGACTTGGTTATCAATAACAGACCTGATTAAACTGCCATCATTCTGATTACACTGTCATCATCTACAGAAGCATCCCAGCACCATGGACGTGCCTTTTTTGGCTTGATCTTCCCAACAACAACTCTATAAGGAGAGTAATAATATCATCCTCATTTTATAGACAAGGAAACCAAAGTTACTAACATGTCTAAGCCACTAACACGCAAAGTTACTCGCAGCAGAACCAGAGAGCTGAACTTACATGCATTCAACTCCAAAGACCAAGTTTTTAAAGATGACGCTCAAGTAACTGAGCAGGCAATTCAAATGCTTCATCTTTTGGTTGCTCTTTATAATTAACTAGAGCTTAGAGTGGGGGTCAGCAAAGCACAGCCATAGCGACTGCAGGACCCACAAAGCCTAAAGCATTTACTATCTGGCCCTTTATGGAAAAAGTTTTCTGCCCCTTGGCTTAATAGAACAGTAAACCAAATCCCAAATTTTCAGTCTGTTTCTTAAGTACAGAGGTAGTACTTGGGGCCAGAAGATTCTATGGCTTGTTTTTGGCTAATAAAAAAATCTTTTTCTGCATTAATTTGTGTAAATGACCCTGAGGGATGACATTTGGAAATAAATTTGGGGGAACAAAAAGACCTAAAGAGCTGTGCTTCTAAAATATCCACGTCTTAGTTCACTGCAGGACTGCTGGTTAACCAAAACCCAGTTGTGGGCATTGCCAGAATCATGAGGAATTTGGCCAATGGATCTGACCCACTGAGTCTGGATAAAAGAGCCCACAGGCCTCTCTCGAAACATGTGGATGAAGAAAAGCTATTTGCGGGGAACCTCCCACCAGCATGCAGCCAACCTGAAGACTAGTTGTTTAGAGGGCTGCCAGCATGTCAAGCTAATAGAAATAGTGCCAAAAAGGGTAGCAGGGAAGGCAGTGAGCAACTATTCATTTTATTCATTGTTTTCAAAGGTAGGGAGAGGGGGTTGCTAATCTGCCTATGAAACAGACATCTGGGTCATCACAGCAGCAGAGAATTCTCATGAGTCATGTAACACATGCTGGTCCAGAATAAGGTCTTTCTACAAGCTTAATTTCACCAACACAGAGTTACCAAGTCACCCAGTTGGGATCCAGAAATCAATGAATATTTATTGTCTGGCTGCACCTGTGTGTTCCATTGCATTATGTTTACTACATGCCTACAGGCTAGTGTACTTCAAGACTGCAGAAGAAGAGCTGGGAAACAGCTGCAAACTCCAAGTCTGCCACTAGTTTGCTGGGTGAACTTGTGGCTTTGTCATCTCTTATCTGAGCCAGACTCCTCTCTGAAACAAGATATTTGAATTGGACACCTCTTCAGCCCCTTCCAGTTCTATGAGTATGTGCCATGGAAGCACCACTGACGGCGTAGAAGCCATCCAGGAATACATTGCTGACCTCTTACTCATAATTTGTTTTACCTCATTATCCAATTAACATTATTGTAATTATCATCAGTATCATTATCATTATTATCCTTATAGTGTAAATAATAATAATGATGTTAATAATCATAATCATAGCTAGCATTTTCTGAGTCCTTTGTATGTGCCAGATCTTATTTGTTGAGGTCTCTAGATTATGTGTGATAAGATTCTGTGTTCCGCAATCTGGCCCACCACCTGTTTCTGTATATAAAGTTTTATTGGAACTCAGGCAGGTCCATGCATTTGCTTATTGTCTGTGGCTGCTTTTGGGCTCTAAGGGCAGAGCTGTGTAGTTTCCACAGAAATGGCATAACCCACAGCACCTGCAATATTTACTATCTGGCCCTTTACAGAAAAAGTTTGCTGGCCTCTCATTTAGATTCTAGGCTGCAAACCTGTTGCTTTGCCTGTCTAGGATCTGTTCTATCCCCTTGACTTTTTTGGTTCTATCCCCCTTGACTTTCCCTCAGGGCAACTCCCCTCCTCGGCTCCTGTCCTTGTGGTTTAGGTGGGGCTGACCCACTGCCCATCTCTAGGGTGGGCACATGTCTCAGGCCTGGCGAGTCAGGATACTCCATCTTCTTGACTACAGAGTTTCAGGAGTGGGCCTGTGACCCACATTGGTCCAGCGAGATTCAGTCCTAAGACTTTTTGCTGGAAATAGTTGTAAGGAGAAGCTCTTGTTTGCTGAGGTTTCTGAGCTGCTAGAATGCAAGTTCAGAACTTCCAGGAGCCTGCAGGAAAGTGGCTTGCCTGTTTGAAGCAAAAGAATGTATCCTGGTGGTAAGATTTTAGCCTCTGGATCCAGCTATGCCTGAAGCTACTTCTAGACTTTTCAGCTAATAAATAATACATTCTTTTGTTCTTAAAAGTCAAAACTTAAGAACAGTGTCTTGTGATCCTTGCAGAAATATTATTTGTATTCTTAAGTCAGATTAAGTTAGGCTACTGTCACTTGCAATTAGTGTCCGGCCTTCACAACAAACTTTAAAGTAGATATAATTATTTTCCTCACTAAGACTTACCTGCCCAAGGTAACAGAGCCAGTGAATGGCAGAGGCTAGAACTGAGGGCTACGCTGAGTGGTACAACATGAAGGGGCCAGCATCTAGAGTTCTCCAGAAGATCTGGCTAGGATCAGAACAGAATCAACTGATTATTTTTCTGTCTTTTAAAAGGGAAAGTTCCAGACCATATCACTGCTCTCAAGAGGGCAGTTCTTTGGGGGATCATCCTGTTTTCTACTTGTGATTATCCCATGACAAGACCCGGTAGAGTACTGCCTTCCCATGGCAGGTGATTTGGGAGAAGGTATAACAAAGAGTGGTGAAAAGTGGCAAGGGTCATAGCCATTTTTCAGCCCTTCATTCTTGCCACACTAAACCAGGAAAAACACATTCCACTTTAAGTGCCTGCTATCTAGAAGCAATCAGTCCTTGTCCTTTCTTTCTCCCCTTTCCCTTGGTTTATTCCATAAATAAGGAGATACCTTTTAAAGAATTCATTAATTGAAAGAGACAACATAAACGTGCATTAAAACGGACTTTCAGACTTAGAAAACTCTGCAGACACTCAAATGAAACTCAGCATCCTCTGCATTCTTACATAACAAATTGCATAAGGGTCATGTAATTCCCCCAATGTGCCCTCTCAGATGGAGGCTATGGTCAAAAGGAAATTATGTAAGCATAATCCTAGGAAATCAACAAACAAAGCAGGGGCTTTTCAAGATACAAACCAGCAATATGTTACCATAAACCTCTCAGGGCAGAAACTGCTAAGTCTCACATAAAAGAGAGGTTCGGTATATTTGGTTGAGAGTGGAGAGGTAAAGGTTGAAATATTTTTTAAATGGTACATCAGGGCATCAAACAATCTGAACGGATTCTGGGACAGCACAGGGGCAGAGTCCTGAAGGGCTCTGCTGTGCCGCACATTCTCCTAACAGCTGGCACCAAGGGAGATGGGGGCCCAAAGGGCCAGAGAGGCGGGGGGAGGAGCAGGGAACTTGAGAACTGGAGCATCGGCTCTTTACCAACAAGTGTGAAAGTATTACAATCGTTAAACAGCCCTCTAAACCAGCAGCCACGATGGAAAGGCATCTCTAAAATAGTCCCTGCAATGAAAACACATGAAACCATGTTAAGACCCCACCAAGGTATGGAGCATAGAAAATAATATATGAAAAAATTCTCCATCTCTTTAGAAACCAGGACAAAGCAAGTTAAAGCAATACCTTTTGCACAGCAGTTTGACAAAATATTTTCTTAAGGTTAAAAACATCTGTGATTGGCAAGGACATGGGGAAATTTAACAGGGGGAGTCTAATTGCTACAGGGAGACAGTTAAGTAATTTCTATTGGAATTAAAAATATGTAATACCTACCCTTTGACCTTCCCCCTAAAAAATCTTCTTCTTAATATCTAACCTAGAGAAATGTGTATGTGTGTGCACAAAAATGTATCTTTTTTGAAGAATTCCTTGTAACAGTAAAAACTGAGAAGTAACCTAAATTCCATCAATAGGGGGGTGGTTGAATAAAGTCTGGCACATTCTAATGCAATGAAAGACTATGCAGCTGTTAAAAATAAGGGAGTGCTATATGAATTGACATGGAAGGATGTCTAAGACATATCTTTAAGTATGTTTAAAATTATATATGCACATGTACATTTATAATGTGCAGAGAAAAAGTCTGGAAGGAGAAACAAGAAACTGTAGGAATTACCTCTGGGAATGGAGGAGGGTTTGGGAAGCAGGTGTGTAAGGGGGGCTTTTTATACATTTTTGTAGGCTTTGACTTTCAAAACAAGACTATGCTCATGTCTCACACTATAATTAAAACTTCTTCTGAGAATTGGTGAATCAGCCATCTAAAATGTTTGGGAGAAGAGTCTTTTTTTTTTAATGCAGGAAAATATTAACATTTTAAAAGACCAGACCAAGAAGCTGTTATTTACAAAGGAGGGTACCAGGGAGGCAATGAGCTCTGTGTGCTGTATTTAACTTCCAAACTCACATGGTGTAGACATTGACAAAAGATAACTTTCTTTCTGAAATGATTCTGAATTTAGGCTCAAGAGACAAAGCAAACAATCTGTCCAGAAGAGACAAGGGCTTGTTTATCTCAGTGGGAATATAACTTGCAGAATAGTGTGGTACCCTTTACTCTTCCTTAAAATTAGAGAAAAACAGAGATGCTCCTTTCCTAGCCTTAATTCTTTGAATTCCTTAAATCCTTGATCAGGAACACCCCATTCACATTGAAGCTCACCCATCAGAAAATGCTAGTCCCAAGCTGGTCCTGGTCACTTTATATTCAACAGCTGGGACATTTGTTCCAGAAGGTAATAGTAATGATTCTATAGCAGAACTGGAGCTTTGCAACCAGACTGTCTCACTCTTACACATTGTGAGGCCTCAGACAAGACACAAAAACAACTTTGATTTGTCAATATGGTCAGAATTCCCATCTCCAAATGGGGATAACCTGTTATTTGTGTTCAGGGATCTGACCCTTCCATTTTTACACACACACACACACACACACACACACACACACACACATCTAGTTTGTTTGGAGGATCGATGAAATTAATGACACAAGTGCAAGCATTGTGAAATCCCTAGAAGGCTTTTGCAGTGCCTAGGTGATCATTTCACAGCAGATGACATGCTTAGTACCTAAGATCCACGGCTGAGAAGTGACTCCACTGAGAATTCAGACCCTCTTTTTCTATCATTTTATTTTATTTTATTGCCTCTAACTTCCAAATATGATGAAGGTTATTCATTTATTCATCCACTCAATAGATATTTACTGAGCATCTATTCTGGGCTTGGCACTGTTCTACATGTTACAGATACGGCAGTGAATAGAATACAGGCTTCATATTAAAGGAAAGGAGAGAATAAACCAACAAACACATAATGTCATATAGTAATAAGTGATCTGGGGATAAAGATGACAGGGGTACTGTTTTATATAAGGTGGTCAGGGGGTTACACTTAATCAATGACTTGAAGAAAGTAAGGGTAGACATGTGGAATTTGGGGGAAAGTGTTATAAAAGAGGAAGCAATAAATGCAAAGGTCCTGAGGCGGGAGCAAGTTTGGCATACTCTAGGAAGAGCAAAGACCTCTTCACTGCAATGTGCACAGGTAAGTTCTGTGACTGAATGCTTGATACACTTAAGGGAAAGTACGCATCCTTGATTAAGATTCTCTGTTCTATCGCAACCATCAAAGACCATTGCGTTTGCCATGGCACTGGGGCTCCAACGGACTGAGTCCTGGCTGCCATCCCTTTCAGGGGTGAAGGAGAGCCAAAGAGGACGCCACATCCTTCTTCAGATAATCTGCAGGTTCTGAATTTCCAGAAGAATGTGAGGCCCTACCTGCTACCTTAGCTTGGGGCACTGAAAAAATTAATCCAGAGCAATGAAGGGCGCACTCGCCAGCTTGCTGCCCCCTCTCCAGGAAGGCTGGGACTTCCTGAGTCCTGAGCACTCTGATTGGATCACGCTCCATTGCACTCTGAGTTGGAAATGGCCTAGAAGCACTCAGTCTCCAGAAGGTAGAAAGGAAAACGAACCACTCAAGTAGGCTTAGCAACTCAGCTCCGGACAGAGAGCGAGTAACTGACAAATATTTTTGGTTTGTCTCTAAGCCAGGGGTTCTTAACCATTTTTGTCCCATGGATCCCTTTGCCAGTCAGGTGAAAACCACAGACCCCCTACTAAGTCCACACTATACTGTGTATTATTTAATAAATATATTACTCTACCCGCACCAACATGTCCCCACAAGAATAATGTTTTTTTTTTTAATTTAAATTGAAGCTCACGGGCCCTTTGTTAAGAACTCCTGCTCTAAGTTGAGCATTGAATGTCCCAACGGTAAAAAAAAAATAATAGAATTTAAATAACAATCAATGAGCAGATTGAAGCAGCTCAAGCACACTGAAGTCAAGCACCGCACTCCACGACCCTTAGTCTGGTTTTCTTGCCAGTATCACACATGCACCCCCCGCCCCCAGACTCTCAGTTTTAAGGCCTACACACCTAATAACTCTTGCTAAGTACCAGGGTTCCAATTACAGCTTCACCATAAAACACTTCATAAAACACGGACTTTTTTCCTGCTTTTGCAAACCCAGCCTTGCCCTCCCTCCTTTCTCCTTCTGGCTCTGCAAACCGCCGTCCCGTTCTCAGAGCTGTCTGCCGAGTCCTGAGGACACCTGGGCCCCGTGCTCCTGCTCCTGCACTAAGGATCCCTTCCTCTCCGTGGAGGACCCAACTGATGATTTCATTCGTGGTTTTCCAGACAAGGCTCGCTGGGTGACAATCATGCCACCATCCAGGAAGGCTGTATGTAGCTGGGAGGAACCAGTGCCAGGGGCGAGGAGGTGGGGGGAGCAGGGAGTAAAGCTTCCCTCCCCTGTACAAAATGCACCATGAAATGCACTCGCTGGACGAGAGGCAGGGACCAGCATGGTCTAACCATATCCCCCTTACCCTCTAGTCTTTCCTGATCATTTAAATAAAAAGAAAGTAAGAAAAAAAAAATGAAGTGGTTTTGGTGTCTTTCAGATTACAAAAATGATATGCACTTTATCTACAAAAAGATATAAAATAGAAAGTGAAAATCACCAGTAAATTCCATTGCCAGGAAAATCTAAGTAATAGCCATTATTTATTAAGTGCTTACTTGTGCCCAGCATTGTTTTAAGTGATTTACACTCAACTAAATTCATTTACTCATTTAAGCCTCACAATTACTCAAAAAAATTGACATTATTTCATGCCCCATTTTGTAGATGAGAAAACTGAGGCACAAGAGAGATTGTTACTTGCCCAAGGTCTCATAGTTATTAAGCAGAGGAGTTAGAATTAAAATCCAGGCCATGTTCTTAACGCATCTTAGCCATGACTGCTTTTCATTGAGGCATCCATCTCTATCCCAGCTCCTGCTCTGGGGCTGTTGAAAATCAGGGCCACCTCTCTCCCTTAGTCTCCCTGGGTTACTCCTTCTCCTGCCAGCCCTCCGCCTTTTGTGAGCTTCCCTTTGAGCCATGCTTTCAATAGCGTAGACAGTAAACCAAACAGGAAAGAAGACAAGGGGGTCCTCACTTTTCAAGCAACTTAGGATTTATTGAACATTTAGTATGTGCATAGGATTATGGGGTACAGTGATGGGGACCTAGCCCTTGATGGGTCTAGTGGTGGTGATAGGACATCTAAACAAGAGTAACTAACGACAGAAGATGTGACCAGACTCTAAACTCCTTGAGGGGCAGGTTCATATCATAGTCACTGGGGAGTCACAGGAGGCGTTCTGTAAATGTTGACTGACTGAAAGAGAAGACAGTAAGAGCCTAGGCCCATGGAGCTTGCTCTCTTCTGAAATCATAAAGAAGTCAGGAAAGACTTTCCAGATGAAGTGACACCTATGCTGACACTGGCATTCACCTGACAAAGCAGGGAGGAGAGGCAAGGGCACGTGCGGGGCGTGGGGGCAGGACTCCCACAGTCTACTCCGCACGCCTTGGGCACAGGATTGAAAAAGGCCATCTGCTCACAGCAGAGGTTCTGTGGGCAAAGGGAGGGGGGTGGGGAGGGAGTTGGAAATATAAAGAGGCTCAGATCGTGGAGGTGCTTAAATGCCAATCGAAAAACTTTAGACTTTGGAAAAAGATGTTTTTGAAGCTTTGGGAGTTAACTACTGCAAGGTACTAGTAAAAGCTGAGGGAAGAGATTAACTTCCCAACTGAGAGAACAGGCAAGAAAAAGGACCTTAAGAGGGGTGAGGATTAAACCTTGCAAAACAGCTACTTCTGAGGGGAAACGGGGAGGGGGGAGAAGAATTCACAAAAGTCGGAGAGAAAGGAGCCCTAAGAGAAAGCAGGAGAAGCATGAAGATAAAAACGAAAGCCAATCAAAAGTAATCTAAGGTAAGAAGGGACTCAATGGTGAAAGCGAGAGCTCAGGTCTGGTCAATGAGAAGAATAATATTGCTAATTAACAGGGACATATATGGGAAGGTTAATTTGGGAGAAGATGAGAAATTTATCTGTAGACATATTACGTTTGGGGAAACCACCAGAGCATTCAGATAGACTAGAAAATGGCAAAGACTAGAAAATGACAGAGAAATCAGGGTTTGATGGTATTCAAATCAAGATGGTAACGGAAACCATAGAGAATAATAAGGTCCCAGGGGAGAGAATTTGGCCACACAAAAGCAAAAGGCTATTCCACTCATCAATCATTTGGCAATCCTCACATTTAGGAGATGTTAGAAAATGGAGAAAGAGTTGTTGGATAAGCAGCAGATACCAATGACAAAATTATCATGAAGTGGATAAGAAAATTGAGGCACTATTGTGGGCTCAATATACATTGAGAGGTGTATGCACAAAACTTTTTAACTGCTAGGTAGTGAAATCAAATGAATTTCAAGATTGACACACACGATTGAACTCAGACTTGAATAGCTTGTTTTCCTTCAGTTATGCAAAATGTCTGCTTTCCAGATGCAGTACCTGTTCCCTTGAGAGTTTACACACTCTAACCATCTCTGCCCAGCACCAAGTCCCACACCGTAAACTGACTCAACAGTAACTGCTTTATCATCATGATATATGAGGAAATTCACCAATTCCTTCAAGCACAGAAGGCAGTAAGAAAGAGAAAACGCAAATGAGGAAAGAAGTTCTGAACCTCTACATAGACTGAAGTGGGCAGGGGGAACGGTGACCATCCCCACTGGGACACCAGATCTCTCAGGAGAACAAACAGCAGGCAGGATCTTTTCCTCCCAGCTACAAAACAAAGGTCAAATCGCAAGGGAGAATCATGAAGGGAATCAAATATGAGAAGGGACTCAAGGGCCAACAGGCCACTGGGAACAACGAGAAATGACAGATTAAGTGGCAATTTTCTACAAGGCCTTAGAAACTTGGGTTCTTCATGGGACCTACAGACTCCCAAACCTTGCCCAGCAAATGCCCATGTCCTAGAAGTCAGTAATTCAGATGGTTTTGTTCTTATGAAATCTTTTGAGCTGTCTTCCTCATCCCCAGCTCCCTTCTCTGCCTTTTACTCCCTTCTCTTTGTGGGGAAATAAAGAGCAGAAAAGGCCCTTCCACTCCAGATGTTCGGTACCCTTGGCTCCAGGCAGCTACCCAGGGACCCAGGAAAGTCCCAGTCTCTCCCAAGAACTCAGATGGTAAGAAACTTGGCCATTCACTCTTCATAGGATGTCTGCATTCCAAAGGAGGCCTGAACCAGATGCTTAGATCCGTAGTACGTTCATCCATGGTTTCCTATTTGCTGGGTGCCGGGGAGGGTGTGGAGGAGATAAAACACAATCCTTGGGCTCAGGGGGCTTACAATTCAGCAGCTGAAAAGGCCTTGCTACTCTTCTTTGATATATAGTTACTTGTGCACATGGAATTCCAGGGCAGGGAACCCCAAACGCAAAGGCCTACAAGGGCCAGGAATTCATTCACTCAACAAATGTTTATTGAATGCCTACTAAATTCTAGGCTCTGTCTAGATGCTGGGGATGCAGCAGCGAGCAAGGCAGAGAGCGCCTGCCCTCCTCGTGTTTACGTTCTCATGTAAGGTAAAAGTTCTAAGCAAGTATCTTAAATGAATGAAATAGATAAGGAACAAGAAACAGTCCACCAGGCCCCGCTTTCATCTTTACATTTTTGATAAAGGCAGGAGTGCAGAGAAATGCTTCTCTACCATAAGGAAGACCAGTTATGTTGGTCGGGGGGTTCGATAGCCAGTGGAGGGTCTGTGGTGAACTGGAGAACACAGGCCATGTCTGAAGGGACGTTATCTCTTCACTTCCAGCCAATTGTTGCCAAGAAAGAGTGTTTCATGATCTCCCAAATTTTTCAAGCGAGAAATCCAGATGCTTACCTGCAATTTCCCAATTTTTAAATGTTGGTCATACATACATATTTCTTTTTAAGCCATATGATGGGAAAACAAAAACATCTATCAGCCATGCAAGTTGCATCTTGATTTTAGGTGTTGCAGAAGAAAGAAAGGTCATTTTCTGTTAGGGAGGTACAAGAAAAATGGAATAGAACAGGAGACAAGTACAAAAGGAAGGATTTAATAGAGCTATCAGAGGAATAGACTAGATAGAGCATGAGCCAGATGGAGAATTGTGAGGCCCAGCCAAGACTCAGCAAGTAGTCCATTTTGCCTGGTGAAGGAGCCCATGGTGGAAGGCCTTGACTGCAGGCTGAGAAATCGCCAAGCTCTGTGGGCAACAGGGCACATGGGAGTGAAATGATCAGAGCTGTGCTTGACGAAGAGCCAAGCTACCCTGTTTAGAGTGGAGTGGAGGCAGAAACACAGTCAATGGGGAGGCCACTTAGGTAGGTACTGCCATAGTCCAGGCAAAATCCAGCGAGGTCTAAATGGCTCTGGGTTTCAACAACATCATCTCTAAAATGAGGACTGCACTAACCACCTTTAAGGCCCTGACTGCCTGAGTAACTTGCTCCTAAAACAAGAGTGACAGCAACAGAAAGGTGTGTGAATCCTTCTGCATGGATTCTTCTGCGGGGTCTCTTAGCAAAAAACATGGCAAAATCTATTTACCTGTTTGTCTCTCAAATCAGAAAGAAAGTTCTTCTAGGTGGTAACCGTTTTTTGCTTGCCTTTTTGTAGCTGACCATCTTAAGGACTCCAAAAAATATTCATTGAATTTTTAGAAAATGGATGAAAGATTTTTGAGTTTTTGTAAATAAAGATTGAGATTTTGAATGTAGTTAACTAAGGGAATGGTGGGGTCATGATCAGAAAAAAGAAAGTCAGAGGGAGGAGATTTTTTTATTGGTCTAGAGTGGATAGTGATGAGTAGGTTTGCTTTTAAACAGGTTTAGCATAGTAAAGAAGAGATTCCCATGACCAAAATTTAGAGAGTGGTAGAAGAGAGATTGGTTTTATCATAGGCTCTTCTCTGAAACCCATAAATCACACTCTTTGGACAATCATCCATGGATGACACCAGCCTTGACAAAATATTTGTCCTGGAAAAAGCCAGGGTATAGGAGTCAGAAAGACTTGGGTTCAAATTCCAAGCAATCTCTGAGACAAGTTATTTCGCTTCCCTGAGTCTGAGTTTCCTTATCTGTAAAATAGGTTATTTTGGAATTCCAACAAGGTCATGTATGGGGAGGTAAGGTGGACACTGCAGAGGGATATACAAGTTTTTATCAGAAAGTCTGAGTGGCCATTCTTTTGTAGGTGGTACCAGATAAGTTCATAGACAAGACTTCTACGAAGTGTCATATAGTCATATGTACTTAGAGGCCCATATATATCTGGGTTAAGAACATGGGCTCAAAAGGCAGATTGACCTGGGTACAAACCCCAGTTCCACCACTTACCAATTAGGAAAATCTAGATGAGTTTCCTAATGTCTATGGGCCTCAGTTTTTCTTCGCCATGAAATGAAAGCATTGAATAAGATCAGTATGGTGCTGGAACATGGCATATACTCAATAGTTATCTGCTACGATGTACCAGGAAATATTAGAGGCTCACTATTTGTTTTGAGAAAGATAGACTGACATCAAAACAAGAAGAGGACATTTCCTAGAACCTAAAGGCTGAATGAGCCTCTGCCGTTAACTTTTATTGTTCCAGTCCCTTTTTTATAGATGAAAAAACCAAGAGACTCTTATCCTACCTTGCTTTATCTTGAAGGATGGAAAGGGGAGTGATAGTGTCAACAAATATTAGAGGATCTACACTGTGTCTAGCATGCTGTTAGGCACATCATAGACTTTGTCTCCTTTAAAACTCACATCAAGGCAAAAGGTACAAAATGTCTACCCCAATTAGCAGAGAAGGTAAAGAGGCTGGGGGGTTGTGAAACTTGTGAGGGATCATATAGCTAATAAGTTCCATGGCTGGGATTCAAACCTAGGTTTTTCTCACCACCTTATGCTGCTTCCCAATTCCCTGACTTGGTTCAGACTAGACCTCAGGTTCTGGGGATCCTTCCAGAAATGCACACTGAGGTACAATGTTATCCTAGCTTTTCAACTTATGACCCTAAAAAGCTTGGCTGAAGCAACACATTTGTTGATGATTTATTCAAATACTCAGCTACCTTGCAAGCCTGATGGAGTAGAGGCCTGATCTGAAGTTGGAACTTCCCTCTGGTCTGGACCCAGTTCTTGGGGTGGGCGACCTCCTAGCAGGCTTTGGAGACTCTGCAACTCATGGCCTGGAAAACGTGATGGAAGGAGCCTGAAGATTCCATTCTTTTGACCTCCTAAACCTTGAACTCACCACTGCTCTGAGAGGACATATTAAACCTGCCAACGTTTTTACTTCTGAACCAATGTACCCACTATCCACATCCATAGGAATCAGCTGACCCCGTGTTCATTTGAGAGAATAATAATAGCTAACATTTATTGGATACTTACTCCAAGTCACATGCTATTCTCCAATAACCCAATGAAATAGATAATATTATTAGTTCCACTTTATAGATGAGAAAACTGAGGGTTAGAGGGTTAGGTAGGTTAATCAAGAGCAAGTAACATGTAGTGTCACAGATGCTTTACTTACAAGTCTGTGTTCTAACCACTGCACACAGCTTTCTGCAGGGAGGCTGGAGGCGGCTTCCCGCTCCTTCTCCCACCTCCCTAAAAGATTAGCACATCTCTGCTCTCACAGACAGCATGTCAGTTCCTCTAGGGACTGCAGATCTATCTGAAGAACACTCCAGAGCAGAGATACGCGTCCTTCTAGCCATTCTGTACTGCTAAACCTTGGCCATAAGGACATTCAGAAGCTAAAAAGGTTTGGTTTCCAAATATTTAATGACCTCATGGGACACTTACAATGTCATTTTACATTTTAAAGGCAAAATAGAAAGCTGCATAAATACCATGGTCACAATTTTATAAAAATTGCACATGCATTGTTGAAAAACAAAAAAGATGGCACAAAAGCTTACCAGTGGCTACTTCTGAATAGTAGGATAATGAATGGTGTTCATTTCTTTATTAATTATTTCCTTTATTTTTCAAACTTTCTATCAAAAAAACCCAAATTAATCTTTATAATCAAAGCAAAATTTTATTAAGATAAGTTAACTGACAAGAAAATTCCGTATTATTCAGTGTTAAGTCAAAGGACTACTTCACCTCTAAGAAAGCTCATCGCTTCACCTTGCTGCTTACACATCCTATGCCTGGTTATGAATTTACACCTCCACCTGGCACTACTTGGTTTTCAACCATATTTCTCAGGCTGAGTGAAGAATGTCAGTGTTGGGAGTGAATTACCTTCACGCGTCTATGGCCCCTTTCCAGTCAAAGCAACAGTCTTCTGCAGTGGGAAAGTTTAATTACTGAAAGCTCTATGATGCAGTCAGCACTATTTTGGGCTGGCAGGTGGGGCAGGTTAGCTCTTTATTCACTCCTGCCTTGGCAGAGCCAAGGGAAGGTGTTTTCATCCTGTCCTGCTGCCAAGCCCATCATTCTAGAAGCCATTCCAA
>JAQZBX010059175.1:0-17587 GCA_029593785.1 Cabassous unicinctus | reverse complement strand
GAACCCGGGCCTCCCATATGGTAAACGGGGGCTCTATCCACTGAGCCACACCCGCTTCCCACTACTGCTTTTTGATTCTTGGCTCAACCTGGATCATTAGGATTGTCCCTGCTAGTTGCTCAAAAAGGGCTCTGGACCCAGTAATTGGTTGTAAACCCATTTCCTAGGGTCTTGGTGAGGGAGGCTGTAAAAGCCAGAAAAAGCCTCTTATTTATTTTAAATTTTCTTATGTGCACTTCCTTGGTCTGCCAGCAGATGGTGCTCTTTGACAGCTGTCTCAGTTCAATGCCTGCTCAGAGAGTTTGTTGCAACACAGACTGGATCAATGTGATATTGTTTCCAGCCTGGAGGCTAAGAGCCTTGTAATTCAAACTATCTCAGAGACAGTTCTCCAGCCTTCTCTGGGAGCCTCCTCCCTTTCCCCAGGTAAGAAATATTTCCATTCCCCTCTGTGTCCTCAGCAATCAGTCCCAGTTAGCAGAGAAGGAGATTGGGAGGGTTGTATCTCTTTAGTTCCTTGCCGGCTCCCAAGGCAAACAATGGCGCAGTCCCACCCGCCTGGAAGGGCTGGCAGGACACAGCAGACCAAATCTGTGGGTTAGAAGCTAAGTCAGCCTTAGGCTGTGTCCCTCTCTCTCCCCTTTCCTGGAGTGGTGGTTCCCTGGAGCACCCTTTGTCTATAGCCTCAGGCCCAGAAGCCTGACTATTCTGTAGTGTCTTTAGTGTGGGGGAGGGTGCCAGCAGCAGTAGCTGCTGGTTTCAACTCACAGTTCTGTCGTGGTGATTCCTCTCCTTTGTTCCTCTCTCCTCTGGGCAGTGTCCAGCCTTTGCCTGGTGTCCTAAACCCTAGAAGATCTTTTACCAGGCTGTTTCAGCCTGTCCTCTACGGCAGAAGACAATACATCAAACAATAAAATCTCTAAAATCACATGCCTTTTACAGTCCTGTGTGAAGGCATATTATTTATGTCAAAAATTAAACCAGGGGGAAGTGGCTGTGGCTCAATTGGTTGGGCTCCCGTTTACCATATGGGAGGCCCTGGGTTTGATTCCTGGGGCCTCCTGGTGAAGGCAAGCTGGCCCACGCGGCGCGGTAAGCTGACAGCCTGCGCAGCATGGTGAGCTGGCGCAGCAAGATGATGCAACAAAGGGAGACAAGCAGACACAGAAAAACGCAAAGCAAATGGACACAGTGAACACAAGTAGCAAGGGGGGAATAAATAAATAAAGTCATTAATTAACCAGAGAAGTCGATGTGGCTCAAGTGATTGAGCTCCACCCTACCACATGGGAGGTCCTGGGTTTGGTTCCTGGGGCCTCCTGGAGAAGGTGAGCTGGAGTGATGGGCAGGCGCAGTGAGATGACACAACAAGATGATGCAACAGACACAAAGATGAAAGACTATGAGAGTCATAGCAAATCAGGGAGCTGAGGTGGCTCAAGCAATTGAGTGCCTGTCTCCCACATGAGAGGTCCCAGGTTCAGTTCCTGGTGCCTCCTGAAGAGAAGACAAGGAGACAGTGAGCAAAAACAACAGAGGAGGGAAGGATAAATAAATAAAATAAAAGAAGAAACCACTGTATGAAAAAAAATTAAACTACAGGGGACATGGGGAGAATAAGAAGAGTTTAAGTCTTAAGACTGTTAAAATTTCCACCAATATCCATCATTCTCTTCTATCTGCCAGTTGGCACATTTCACCTTCAATACCTTGGGAAGGGAGGGACAAAGGAAAGCAGATGCTCATTTAACTCTGAAACTCATGACTTTTCAGGCTACCTCTATAAAAGGATGTTAAGTGTTAACTCCATTGGTAACCACAAGGAAAACAGGTAAAAAAAAATATATCCAGATAGAAATGAGAAAGCACTCAATATGTTACAACACAAGAAAGCAAATAAATATAAAAGTAGGTTTTAACAGAAGTGAAAGACAAAAAAGTTCTAAGACTTGACTTACAAAGGCTAAATAGCAAAATGGCAGAAGAAAGTCCTGTATTTTCAGTAGTGACTTTAAATATAAATGGATCAAACTCTCTAGTCAAAAGGCAGAGATTAGCAGAATGAATAAAAAAGCATGACCCAACTATATACTATCTGCAAGAGACTCAATGTGAATTCAGATACAAGTAGGTTGATGGTAAAACGATGGAAAAAATATTTACCATGCTATTAGTAACCAAAATAGAACTGGGGTGGCTATACTAATGTTGGATAAAAATAGACTTTAAGTCAAAAACAGTTAAGAGGGACAAGGATGGTCATTACATACTGATAAAGGGGACAATTTAACAGGAAGATGTAACAATTATAAATATATATGTACCTAACAGCATAGCCCCAAAATACATGAAGCAAATACCAACAGATTTGAAGGGAGAAATTGACAGGTCTACATTAATAGTAGGAGACTTTAATACACCACTTTCAATAATGGATAGAGCTTCTAGTCACAAGATCAGTAAGGAAGTACAAGACTTGAATGATATACTAAAACAACTAGACCTAACAGGCATATACAGAATACTGCACCCAACAAAAACAGAATACACATTCTTCTTGAGTGCACATGGATCATTCTTCAAGATAGAACATATGTTGGGTCACAAAACAAGTCTCAATAAATTAAAAAATATTGATATCATAAAATGTATATTCTCTATTGATAATGGAATGAAGCTAGAAATCAGTAACAGAGGGAGAAAGTGAAAATCCACAAATATGTGGAAATTAAACAACATACTCTTAAAAAACAATGGGCTAAAGAGGAAATCAGAAGCAAAATATCTTGAGGTAAAGGAAAATGAAAATACAACATGTCAAAATTTATGGGATGCAGCAAAGGAAGAGCTGAGATGAAAATTTATAGCTCTCAATGTTAACATTTAAAAAGAAAAAAAAAAAAAAAGACTTCAAATCAGAGACCTAACGTCAAAACTGGAAGGACTAGGAGAAGAAGAGCAAACTAAATCCATAGCAAGCAGAAGTAAGGAAATAACAAAGATCAGAGCATAAATAAATGAAATAGAAAACAAAACAAAAAACAATAGAAAGAATCAATAAAACCAAAAGTTAGATCTTTGAAAAGATCAATAAAATTGACAAACATAGCAGACTGACAAAGAAAAAAGAGAGAGGATACAAATAACAAAAATCAGAAATGAAAAGGGGTACATTACTGTATTAGTCATCCAAAGGGGTGCTGATGCAAAATACCAGAAATTGGTTGGTTTTTATGAAGGGTATTTATTTGGGGTAGAAACTTACAATTACCAGGCCATAAAGCATAAGTTATTTTCCTCACCCAACTCTGTGAGGGGTCTGGCTTCCTGGGTTCCTCTCTTCCTGGGGCTTGATTCTCTCCAGGTTCAGCTGCTTGTTCTCTCCACAAGGCCAGCTGTAGACTCTCAGGTGAACAGCTCTTCTCTTTTCCTGGGGCCTTCTCTCCTTCCTCATGACCAAGATCCTCTGTGTGTTTACTTCCTGGGGCTCCAGCTCAAGACTCCAACATCAGAACTCCAACTCAAAACTCCAACTCTGTCCTTTGCCATGTCTTTTATCTTTGATTCCCCACCCACCAAGGGGTGGGGCTCAATGCCCTACTGACGTGGCCCAATCAAAGCCCTAATCATAACTTAATCATGTCCAGAGGAAAAGACCAGTTTATAAGCATAATCCAATATCTATTTTTGGAATTCATAACTATATCAAACTGCTACAATTACTATTGACCCTGCTGAAATGAAAAGAACTATTGAAGATATGATGAAGAAGGACTGTACATCAATAAATTAGATAACCTAGATGAAATAAACAAATTCTTAGAAACACACAAACAACCTACATTGACTCAAAAAGAAATAGAAGATCTCAACAAACCAATTACTAGTAAAGAGACTGAATCAGTCATCAAAAACCTCCCAACAAAGAAAAGCCCAGGACAAGATGGCTTCACAGAAGAATTCTATCAAATGCTCCAAGAAGACTTAACTCCAATTCTGCTCAAACTCTTCCAAAAAATTGAAGAAGAGGGAATACTCCCTAACACGTCTTATGAGGCCAGCATTATTACCCTCATATTAAGGCTGGATAGAGATACCTCTGTGTGTGAACCCATTGTAAGTAGGACCTTTTGATGAGGTTACTTCAGTTAATGTGTGACTCAGCCCAATCAGAATGGGCCTTCATCCTATTACTGGAGTCCTTATAAGCAGAATGAAATTCAGACATGGAGAGAGAAAGCCACAGAAGCAAGAATGTGAAATTCAACAGAACCTGGAAGAGAACAGACAGGCCAGGAGAGGCCGCCATATGCATTGCCATGTGATAGAGTAGCCAAGGACCAAGATTTGCCAGCAGCCTCCCCAGAACTCCAGTCTTCAGGAAGAAAGCATTTCCTTGATGATGCCTTGATTTGGACTTTTTTTTTTTTTTTTGGACTTTTTTTTTAGCCTCAAAACTGTGAGTGAATAAATTCCCATTGTTTAACCTGACCCATTTCATGGTATTTGTTTGAGCAGCCAAAGAAACTAAAACATATGGGAAGTTATTGGGTACATACTTTCTGAGGAAAAAGTTTGCCTAATGGATAGTGGTGATGATAGCACAATATTGTGGATGTAAGTAACATTACCGAGTTGTACACGTGAAACTGGAAAAAACGGGAAATTTTGTATTAGATATGTTACCACAACAAACTTTTTAAAAAATTAAAATATCTAGAAGTCAGTATGAAAAAGAAGTATACAGTCTGTATACAAATAACTATAAACACTATTATTTTTTAAAGACTTATTTATTTTTTACTTATTTCTTCCCCCCTCATGTTTGTGCTTCCTATCTGCTTGTCTTCTTTTTGGGAGGCACCGAGAATGGAACCCGGGGCCTCCCATGTGGAAGGGAGGTGCCTAATTGATTAAGCCATCTCTGCTCCCTAAAAACATTGTTAAGAAGAACTGAAAGTTTTCTGAGACACTGCTTGGGCTTCTTACCTTTTACTTACACCTGTTGATTGGGTTTCTGTCCCTTGTCTGGTCTAAGCCATCTTTCTATAAGCATTAAGCAAATCAATAGCAAACGTTCAGGAACAGTGGCAAGTACCTGCTATGCATGCTATCCTTTATCTTCCCAACAACCCTGTTGTCCACTCTAAGTATCTCCATTGTACAATAGGAAACTGGAGGTCAGAGAGTTTAACTTGCCCAAAGTCACCCAGACAGCAAGTTGTATCTCAAGCCTATCTGGCTCGGAAATAATGCTCAAAATTACCATTTAATGGCTAGAAACTGAAACTTCGTATTTGTAATGAGGCAACATTTTTAAGTTAAGTTCAAGGCTGGAGGAACGTTTAAAAATGACTTTCAAAATGTCTGCAAACATATCTAAATATGTGAAACATGGAAGGAAATATATAGACAGAGAAAATTGAACTAATAAAAGTACATCAAAATCTTGGGCAATGAAAATTAAACATTATATATGTCAAAAAAAAAAAGATGGCAAAAGTCCGGAACGCTGGATGGGAGTTGACCATTTTTAGAACTGTGGAATAGAACCATCACCTGCGTGTGCAATAGAACAACTGGCCACTAGATGGCGCTGTCGCTCCTTGCAGTCCCATCGCCAAGTGACTTGTGTTAGTTCGTGGGGTGTTGGTTCCCCGTGGCCGGACCACAAGAGAATGGAGAGATGAGAAAAAGCACATTGTTGGGCATTTTCCAAAGAGTTTAATGTCCTAATTTGAAAAGACCATCCTGTATTCTGAGATTATGTCCTTCCTACTCTCTTGGGTGGTAATAAATGATTGCTTGGTCCTTGGCAAATATCCCTCCTTGGCAAAATTGAAAGCTGACAGACTACATTTTTAAAAATCTTACTGTACCGTGAATTCTCAAAGTCTGGGATCAGTAAAGTACCAGCTTCCCATGAAAAACAGATCCAAGTCAAATATCTGAATGTGGTTTAAAGATACATAGACTTCCCAGCAACACTTTAAATAAACAACAAGCTAAAGTGCCTGTGAAAGTTAAATATAGGCATGAACGTTATTTAGAAGCTCTTTTTTTTTTTTTAAACAAAAAACATAGTACTACGAAAAAATGTTGCTAAAAAAAATCATGCCTTCATGGAAGATCAGAGTCAGCAGAAATTTCACAAGGGAAATGTTGACAAATTGTTTTAATAGTTGGAGCGTCCGAAAGGTACAAATATGGGGAGGTGGTTCTATAGAAAAGTCTGTTAAAGCTTAGCAGGCAGAGCACATTTGAAAGGTTGGTGGAGAAAGCTCAGAACTGCGGGGGTCTGGGACGTTCTGAAGTGAATGGGAGGGGAAGGGAGAAGAACCCGCCAGGAATACGGGGTTTTGATTTGCACTTAAAGATGGCGGCGCCCGCGCCTCTGGGTGTGGCCGAAAGGCACTCTGGGGCCTGGGATGGGTGTGGGAGACCATCCAGTTATGGAAACAGCGGTTTTGTCCTTCTTCTTCTTCTTTTTTTTTTTTTTCTTAAAAACTGTTGAAATCTGAAACCCTCAGCTCTGCCTTATTTCCAGAAGTCTTAGCTAACTCCTGCTGCCCTGGCACATACACCACGCAACCCCATCTGCCCTGTTTCTTGGCGTTGCTTGAAGTTTTACTTCAGTGTTTCCTTGACTAATAATTTCCTTAGACCTACTTTATGCCATTCATGGTTTGAATTGCTTTACAGTTTGAATCGTCACCATATGAATAATCACTCCCAACTTCCCAGTGAGGAACCTGAGACTCCACAAACAGGAGGCAATTTTCTCAGGGTCACTTACCTTGTGGTTTAGCAGGTGACTCCTGGGTTCTGCCCAGGCTCCTGAGGCTGGGCTGGGTGTGGGTGACCTGCAGCTGTATGTGTACAGAGGAATGGGAGTTTAAGCCCTGGATGAGGAAAACCAGGGAAAGTCCAAACTTTCAACTTCGGGGAAGTAGGTATTGGGCAAGCTGCAGACGGGAAGCTAAGGATGGGCATCTGAGAACTGGATTCCCCAGATTCAGGAAGCAGTTCTGGAAAGATTCCTATGGCCACCTGGGGCAGAGCTTCTGGAAGGGTGCCACTCTATGGCATGCTGAATCCATAACCTCAAATGGCAAAAGAGAGAAGGGGCTGGCCCCAGAATCCTGGTTCCTCAGGGAGGCTCCAGGTGGAGTGGAAGGTCCTGCTTGAACAGCTCTCCCCTATCCTCCCATTTTTCTCCTCCTTCCTCCCTCTAGATCAGCAGTTCTTAACCTTTTTTTTTTTTTTTTTTTTTGGTCCACGGACGCCTTTGCCAGTCAGGTGAAAACCACCGATGCCTTACTAAGTCCATAGTATAGTGTATTATTTAATAAACATATCACACCCGCATCAACACGTCCCTACAAGAATAATTTTTCGTTTCAAGCTCACAGACCCATGGTTAAGAATCCCTGCTCCAGATGTTTTAAGCTCTAAAATTAATCCCAGTTTCTCTGAATTGCAGTTCTGTAAGCGTGTACGTTGGTAATTCCTAATTCTGGGCTTTAATTTTTTAAACCTTATTTTATTTTTATTTAAGTAATATATTCATGTAGTTTGTTTTGTTTGTAGTCAATGGCATATTTGAAAGGCTTACAACAACAACAAAAAACCTGGTTGCCTGCCCCACCCCTCTCCTCTCCCAGTCTTATTCCTCAGAGGTAACTTTGCTGTTACTTCACATAACTTCATGTATTTAATCTCCATTTTGAAAGCTTATTGCTTTAGCTTGATTTATTAATTTTTGACTTCCTTTCCTGACTTCCAGGTGAGGATTTAATTCTCTTTTTTACAACTACCCTGACTTCCCCTCGTCTTCCCAATATATTTTATGTCACCATTTTTATTAAGCCAATACAGTGTTTACATTGTGATGATTATGTAATTATTATTCATGGCTGAGACACAGTATATAATGATTAAATTTTCTTTCTTTACAACCTTTTGTTTTTCCTGTAATTAATAATTGCCTTGGTTTTTTCATTTTATTACTTTTCTCTGTATCTATTGCTTTTTTTTTTTTTCCTTGCCAAATGCTTCTGTGGATCTTTTTTTTATTCTTGTCCAGAGACCTACTCCAATCTGGACTGCTTGCTCTCTTAGCCTGCAGCACACTCTTCCTCTATGGATTTCCTTCATCCTGTCCTGTGTGAGATCCCTTGTTTTTTGATCTTCCTTTTTCTTGGGATACTCCCTTACTATGCTGAAGCATATCTGGCATTTTGCTCCCTAAACATATTCAAGGTACCTATTTAAAGCTGCTTTATTGAGAGATAGTGTACATATATACAAATACAATCTTTGGGACATACTTATACTACAATTTCTTTGTTCTTTATCTGAAAATCAAATTTAGCTGGGTGTCCTACATTTTATCTGGCAGCCCTGCTCCCACATAGCCAGCCGTCCTTGTGCCTTTAATGGGCCACACTGTGGGCTTACGCCAGCTGGTCCTCCCTACAGTCCTGCCAGGGAGGGTTATTATCAGCTCAGCTTTACACCAGGAGGAACTCATGGTCCAGGGAGATTAAGTAACTCGCCCAAAGCCTCACAACCAACAAATGGTCAAGGCAGCTAGATGAGGCAAGACTCAAACGGCTGAGGCAGGATGCAAATCCAGGGCATCTGACTCCCAAACCAAGGCCATTAACCACTTTGCTAAAGTCCCTCTTAAGAGAGGGCTGAACTCATTGTCATGCCTTAGAATAAAGTCTCTCTCATTGTCGTGCCTTGGGAGAGGCTCCTTGAGCCCAAAGTATATATAGCTCTTTGAGATGAAATGATGTAGAAAATCCCTATGATCGTAAGTAATAATGCAACCTCCTACCCTCCAAACACTGCCTTCATGAAACAACCCACGGAGTAACAGGTAACAGTTGTTCAGGGCAACGTGTTTAAAATTAGATGACTTGACTCCAGGGAAACTTGCCAAATTAAATACTGCCAGGACCTCTGCCTTTTTTCTGGGATATTAACCTTTACTTTTTTTCCCCTATTTTTAATTATTTTTAAGAGGTAGAATTAACATCGATAAAATGCACAGATCTTAAATGTGTTTTGGCAATCGTATATACTCTCCAACCACTGCCCAAAACAGGATGTAGAATATTTCCATCAGCCCAGGAAGTTCCCCTGCATCCTTTTCCAGTCTTACCCTTTCCTCCCCACTCCATTGCAAACACTCTTTTGATTTCTATCACCAGAGATTCCTTTAGCCTGTTCTTGAACATCACATAAATAGACTCATACTCAATAGCTTGTACACTTTTATATCTGGCTTCATTCACTTAATACACTTTTTGAAAATTGAATTTTATGTTATGTGAGTTGAGATAATATAAAATTAATCACTTTAAAGTGAACAATTTGGGGAGTCGATATAGCTCAGTGGTTGAGCGCCTGCTTCCCATGTGCAAGGTCCTGGGTTCAATCCCCGGTACCTCCTAAAAAACAAAACAAACAAAAAACACGGCCTGACACAGAATTATATATGTCCTAAGAAGATATAAAAATAAATCATTAAAAAAATAAAGCAAACAATTCATTGACATTTAGTGCATTCATAGTGTTGTGCAATCATCACCTCTATCTAGTTCCAAAAAATTTTCATCACTCCCAAAGAGATCCCATATCCATTAGGCAGTCACTCTCCATTCTTACTTCCTTTCTGCCCCTGGCAACCACTAATCTGCTTTCTGTCTAATCTTTACTTTTTATGGTTCATCGGTTCTTTACTGTTTGGTAAAATCCCACAAGTAGAGAGGAATTATTTTTTTTAAAAAAGGAAGAAAAGGTGAGAGGACAAATGCATCACAAGATAAAATAAAATTAAGCCGTGTGATGGGGAGTGGGTGTTGCTCGGTGGTTGAGCACCTGTTTCCCATGTAGGGTTCAATCCCTGGTACCTCCTTAAAAAAAAAAAAATTTAATCCAGGTGATCAAGACATGACTCAAGAAAATGCTCCCAACACCAACAAGATGTAGCCTACCCCACAACTTGAGCAGAAGTGTTCTGCTCAAACCAGTCTTTGAAGTCTGCCCTGGTGCTATCTGGTGTTTCTTTTCCTATCAGCAAGCACAATTCAGTGGCAACGTTGAAAGAGAAAAGCCCCACAGCTGGCTCGCTCTACAAATGACGTTGACATAAAGGCCAAAGTAAATGTTAGCATCCTGGAAACAGCAGCAGGTGTTTTAAATACAAGACTAGCAGCCACCGGGGAGAACTGTGACCACCTGCTAAGTAGCGCCTACTCAGAATTAATTTGAAACCACAAAAAGTACAATTTCTGACTTCAGGATGTATTTTTGCTAGATCTTTCTTTGCATAGCTGGGGATTTGGGGATAATTTCTGATGTTTTTAACCAAGTTCTTGCTCACTGCCATATCCCTAGCACCTACTAAGTAACACCATACTTGGCACACAGTAGGTGAGCAATGAAAAAACTCTGGAATGAAAAAATGAACAAACCATCTCTGGCTACTGTCTCTAAAAATGGAATTATAAAATCATTGCATTCTAGACTTCGAGGGTAACTAAAGAGAAGGGAAAAAACAACTAATAAATGAGCCCCTACAAGGTAGTTCATATACACCGTCTCCTTTAATCGTGACAATAGCCTTCAAAGATATCATGATGCCCATTTTACAGATAAGGAAACTGGTTACAGAGGCACCCTGCTGTCTCCCAGAAAACCAGGACCAAGCCTTTCATTTGGTAGAGAGGGAACTCAGGCCCAAGGAGGACAGGGGCCTTGACCCAGGTGACAGAGCTAGCCTGGTTAATGGCCTGCCTACAATGTTCCCAGTTGAGGGCACACTGTAATAATCCTAGGAGCAAAATGACCATTCATGCCCAGGCACAGAAAGTTTCACAAGGCAGAGGGTGTACCTGTTAAAAAAAAAAAAAAAAGGAGCGTGGGGCTTCCCGTGTGGGCTTTAGACAAATAAGCCTTTACAGTTACACAAGCTGGGGTTTCCGGGGGACTGACCTGGTTGAGCATCTGGCCCTGCACTCAGGAGAGCCACAGGCCTGGTGCTGGAGCAACGGGGTTTGCTGGTAGCCCCCACTCCTTCCCCTTTGGCCTTTCTATGCCTCAGATACGCAACTGATTTGGGATGCAGAGTGCCTGCCAGGCGCGTTGCCAAAAAGATCAAGTTTAGTGAATAATAATTGAGTGCTCCCAAGAGGCTTGGGGGGCTACAGAGGTACATCACATCCAGTCCCTGTTTCATTTGCTGATGGCGGACCAACATCCAGATTCAAACACTGAAAGTCTTACATCCTGGGAAACCCTTCAGCCCTGGGCACCCAGGGACGGCTGGTTCCCTATGTGAGGTCTTCATGGGAAGAGGAAAGCACACGAGCAGTAAAAGTGTACACTATGGATAGTGTGTGATACTGTGTCTAATACAGAGACCCCCCCCCCAATGGACTCAGGATGGCAGTGCCATGTCAACCATGTTGGCACCTACAGTGAAAAGAAACACCAAGAATACTGATCCTTCTTTATTTCACATTTTGCTATTTTGTTCATCATGGATGTTTTGCTTTAGATTTTTTAAAAGATTGCATTAAAATATTATGGAATTCCTGCTTCATGGGGATGGAGTTTCTATTTGGGGTGATGGAAAAGTTTTGGTACTGGATGGGGGTGAGGGTAGCCCAACATTGTGAATGTGGTCAATACCAGTGAAGTGTGTATTTGAGAGTGGGTAAAATGGGAACTTTTATGTTGTACAGATGTTATCACAATAAAAATTTTAAAAAATATTTTAAATGTTAGTTATCTTGATTACTGAGTTTTGGGGCACCCCAGATGAGTGCCTCACTTGCCTCACCCCCATCCCAGCCCTGCAGTGCAGCCCCTGAGTGCTTGCTCCATCCCTCCCGTATTGCTTCTGAGACCTGGGACAAATCGCCTGGCTTTTCCATCTGACCTTCCTGATCCACATGTAGAGGAGTGTCTCCACAGCCTCAAGGGTCCCTTTCATGTCTGAGTCTCTGCTGTCTTGATGAAGCAGGAGGGGAGCTGAGAGGAGCGGGAGGTAGATGGACAGTTAGGGAAGGGAAAGGGACTTAGCATTACCATGTGTTTGCTCACAATCTCCTCACCACTTGGCAAATGTTCCCTCTCAATCATCACCATACTCCTGAAAAATTAGCTTTCATATCCCCCATTTTGGGGAGGAGAAAATCGTTCTGTGCAGTTACGTAAATTATCCAAGATTCTCCAGCCAAACTGTGTGAAAGGACCAGAAATGTGCCACCTCAAAGCCCACCTTCTCCCATTAGCTCTTTTTTTTTTAAGATTAATTAATTATTGTGCATCCCCCCCCTCCATTTTTGCGCTTGCTGTCTGCTCTCTGCGTTCTTCTGTGTCTGCTTGTCTTCTCTTTAGGTGGCAGTGGGAACCGATCTTGGCACCTTCCAGAGTGGGAGAGAGGCACTCAATCCCTTGCACCACCTCAGCTCCCTGGTCTGCTGTGTCTCTTATTGTCTCTCCTCTGTGTTTCTTTTTGTTGCGTCATCTTGCTGCACCAGCTCTCTGTGCAGGTCAGCACTCCTGCACGGGCCAGCACTCTGCGTGGGCCAGCTCTCCACTTAGGTAAGCGTGTCTTTCACCAGGAGGCCCCAGGAATTGAACCCTGAACCTCTTATGTGGTAGACAGGAGCCGAATCGCTTAAGCCACATCTGTTTCCCTCCCATGAGCTCTTGCTGTGTCCTGACCCCCTGCAGAAGTTCCTGAAGTACCAGAGCAGATTCCTGATCCCCCACTTGCCCCTGTCACTTACATGTCGTAGCTCTTCATGTACATGTTACATCTCGTTCTGGACTGTGGGATCTTCAAGACAAGTTTCATGTGCAATTATCTTTTTATCATCCATAGAATCAGTGCAGAGCCCTGTATGTGCCAGGGCTTCAAGGGTGAATATTTGAAGAATTAGGGAATCAATAATAATTCCTAACATGTATTGTTTCCTATGCACCAGCACTGAACTAAGCTTTAACTCTAAGATGTTCATTCTAACCTTTTGACAACCCCTGGAGGTGGGTCCTCCTATTATTCTGGGGTGAGTGATAGAAAATAGAGGCTCTAAAAAGGTAATGACTGGCACAAAGGTAAAAAAAATAAAGAAAGAAAGAAAGAAGGAAAGAAGGACAGAAAAAAAGAAGGAAAGAAGGAAAGAAGGAAAGAATACAAAAATAAGTAAAAGTTAATGACTTGTCTAGGATCCCAGGGTTTATAGGTGGTGAAGTTCACACTTGAACCCAAGCAACTGGGTTCCACACTCTGGATGTCTAACCTCTGGGTGGCACTGCCCAGGTCAATGCAGACTCCTGGAGCCAGTTTGGACCTCAGACATCCTCGAGTTAATTTCCTCCATTTCTGAGCTTTGATCATGGCAGAATTTTGGGTTTCTGGCTCCCAGTCCATGAGCACACTCTCCAGCATTTCCAGCACAAAGTTAACGAAATGATGGCGCCTCCTTGGGAAGCGGGGCCTCTTTGGGGAACACTGGACACCCTTCCAGGGCCTCCAGGTGCTATTTACCCAGTGAGGTGTGGGCCCTGCCTGGCTCCTGGTCTGTTGTTTGCTCAGGAAATGTCACCAGACCTCACCAATCTACACCCCCAACCATGGGATGGGAGCAGGGACCGAAAGGAACCTTCTTTTGCTGGTTTCAGACGACCCAACTTGGGTTTTCAGTTTCTGTCAAATAAAATGCAAATCACTAAAAGGGGTGAGGGGGTCGCCTCAGAAGTGCCAAGTCCTGAAAGCAATAGGCAGGTCTGGGTCCCTCCCATGTCTGTGGTATAGGACGCCAGGCAATCTGTGGAGCCAGAGGTACCCGGGTTTGAATGCCAGCTTCCCTACTGACTGGTTGCCTGATGTTGGGTTTAACCGCTCAGAGCCTCTGAGAAACTGAGGCAATTCTTACCCTGCAGGACAAAAAGGAAGAATGGACACCAAGCACCCCGCATGCTCCTGGCACACATCTGATACTCGCCATTTCACACACCTTCATCCATGTTTCTTTGAAAATAAAGGGAACTTTAGAGTAAGGAGGATGCAAACCAGGCTTAATGTTCCTTGCTACTCTGCCTGCCTTATTCCCTGGCATCATCCTGGAAAAGGGTTCCAAGAACTTTTAGAAGTAAAAAGTGAACAAACAAGGGAGATTTCAATCTGTGAAAACAGACATACAGATTCCATCTTTCTCAGGGAGACGGCTCAAGCAAATCCACCCAATCAGGAACTTCACCTCCCCCATCAATTTCCAACAACAGGTCCCTGTTCTTGAACCAGGATACGCAAACAAGGGCGCTTCCTGGAAGGGCCTCCGGGATTTCAACAGCTGCCTGCTCTCCCAGGAGAGCCTGTGCGACCTGCAAGCCAAGTGCCATAACCTGAAGGCAAGTTGAGCATGTCAAGGTCCCCTGGGCCTCTCCCTTCAGACTCTTTTTAATTCAAGCAGGACACGTTTAGGAAATGCCAAGGAGAAAACGATGTTGATTTGTGAAGACACGTAGGTTGCCAAGCCAAGTTGGGTGCAGAGAGAAAACATGGAATACAAAAGGTCGGTTTTTCTCATTGTGCAAGTGTGGAGGTGGGGCAGGTGGGCTCAGGCAGCCTCCGGTCCTCGGTCCTCGGAGCTCTGCTTCCCATCCCAGCTCCTGACTCCAAGAGAGAACCTCTCCCTGGGACGCCAAAGGAGAGCTATGAAACTGCCGAAGCCCCAGATGCGGAAGCCCCTTTCAGCTGCTTTAGAGAAAGAGGCAGGGCAGGGAAGGAGGATGATGGGAGCAGTATTTAGGACCAAACTATGGGAAGGAGGAGGGAAAACCTCTCTCATAATCCTGCCTCCCAATTTTTCCAGTAGTTGTTAGTTAAAAGAAAAATATTCAGGAAGTCTTGAGGGGAAGGGGGATGAGGATAGGAAAGGAACAAGGGATGCCCCAGCAGAGTTAAAATAAGTTTACGGAGATCAAGAAGGATCTCTTTTTTCTTACCCAGTTAGTCTTCAGAGCAGTAACAAGACTTAATGTTTGAACATATGTTTTGTTTTGTTTTTGTTAGTTTCAGGTCATTTTTAGCACAAGATGAACTATTACTGCTTTCTTGAGATTCTACCTTGGGTGCCAGATGACATCCAGCTTCTTTAGCAGGGAGAAAGAAAAGTGCTAAGTCCTATTCATCCTTCAATATCCATACAAATATTCCCTCCTTTGTGAATCCTTCTCTGATGGCATTGGGGAATTTCGACACCACTACTAAGGGCTGATTGCAGTTACACTGTATTGGGGTTATTTACATGTCTACCTCCTCTAGATTCTGTTCCCCTAAGAGCAAGGTGAACATAGCAATGTTCAGAATGAATGAATGGATGACCCAAATCAATGTTTTCTGGTAGCAGTTCTGATCATAATGCTGGAAATATCAATTTATTGGCAAATGTAACTAATTTTACCCAGTCCCTAGACACCAAGGAAAAAAAATCACTGAATACAAATAATTGAGCATAGATCAAGGGTGGAGATTTTCAGAAGAACCCAAGTTTGTACAAAGGCAAATTGTTCTCCTGCCTCTCGCCCTGGTACCTTGGGGAGTACAATACATTCATTTGATCCAAATTGGGATAGTCCCTTTAGAAAGGTTTGTTTTCATTCCTATCCCTACCCCTGCCCAGATTTATAGGTGAAACTTAGAATCAGACAATCTACTTCCCGTGAGCACCTGGAATGTTGTAGTACCTGCATTCCTTTCACCTGCTGCACCTGCCTCAATCCAGAGCTGTCCCCTGACTCCCCAACATACACCCTGAGTCAGGGTGCGCTCAGGCACCTCTACATGCTGCTCCCACGTGCTGAGGAGACCGTTTGTGTGCAGGTAGGTCTCCTGGGGCCTCCCCCTGTGGCTATCATCTTCCTTCAGCTGTAAAAGCAGAGATTCCTAAGTGAAGTTGGAGGGGCTCTGGCTGAGATAGTCACCTTTTTTTTCTGGAGCCTGTAACTATACATTAAACAAACCCCTCCTGTGCTCAATTATTTGCATTCAAACCTTGTTGGTTTGTTTTCCCAGGCACACTGGTAGGCTGCTTTCATGCACATTCCTGCCTTTTCCTGTTGGAAAACAAAAACAAAACAACCTGAAGCTCTTGGAGAGATTCATGTTTAATTCCAGGTCATCCAGCAGAGCTAACCCACATCTTACAGTTCAAGTCCAGCAATTGGTCCATCACCTCTCGGCTACCCAAAAAGGTCACAGATCACAGAAGGTAGAGACAATAATTCTTTTTGGTCCTAAGGACTACAGCAAATTCTATAAGTCTACATGCATCCTGGGAAATACAACTCATTTTCAACGGAAACACAATTGTGTTTTTTGTTTTTTGTTTATCTGCCCCCCCCCCTTGTTTTTGTGCTCACTGTCTTGCTCTCTGTGTCCATTCGCTGTGTGCTCTGTGTATGATTGTCTTCTTTTCTTCTTGTCTTCTCTTTAGGAGGCACCGGGAACCGATCCTGGGACTTCCAATGTGGGAGAGAGGCACTCAATCGCTTGAGCCACCTCAGTTCACTGGTTTGTTGTGTCTCTCATTGTCCCTCCTCTTTGTCTTTTTTTTGTTGCACCAGCTCTCTGCGTAGGCCAGCTCACCGCATGGGCCAGCTCACCGTGTGGGCCAGCTTGCTTTTACCAGGAGACCCCGGAAAATGAAGCTGGGACCTCCCATATGGTAGATGGGAGCCCAATCGCTTGAGCCACATGCGCTTCTCACAATTGTGTTTTGTAAAAAACTGCAGACCCCAGGGAAGCAAATGTGGCTCAAGCAATTGGGCACCCATCTACCACATGGGAGGTCCCGGGTTCGGTTCCCAGTTCCTCCTAAACAAGACGAGCAAGACAGCAAGCTGACACAACAAGATGACTCAATGAGATGAGGCAATGAAAAGACATAAGGAGAAAACACAATGAGAGACACAATAAGCAGGGAGTGGACGTGGCTTAAGTAATTGGGCGCCTCCCTCCCACATGGGAGTCCTGGCTTGGGTTCCTGGTGCCTTCAAAAAGAAGACGAGCAGACAGGGAGCGCAAACAATGAGGGGGAGAGGGGAAGAAATAAATAAAATAAATCTTTAAAAAAATTTAAAAAGTAAAAATAAAACTGCAGACCCCACCCTCTTCTTTCCCAGATCTGACAGCCTTGCTCACCTTGTTATGCAGAGAGCTATCCCACAAGCCACCAACCCCCAGGAATGATGCAATCCTAACTCCAACTCTGCCCCTGGAATCTAGCCATAGGTCACGGGTCTGTGTGCTCAGCAAATGTTTGCAGTCCTCTGCTGGAAATTTCATTCCAGGGCACACTAGCCGGAGAGAAGATAGGCAGCCTGGGATCCAACTAGGCTACCCGGAAGTCAAGAAGACAACTGGAGAAAACTTGCCTCAGGGCCATCACTGTGGTATTTTTTCCTGCTTCCTGGACCTGTCCCTGCTTGTGACTTCACCAACTTTTAAACTTACTTAGATATATATATATTTTTTTCTTATTATTAATTTTTATTCTTT